>VOCO01038115.1:0-25439 GCA_007922225.1 Emydura subglobosa
GTGTCTCTGCTGGGCGGGTTCTCGGCACTGGGGGCAGGGGAAGTTTGGCTCCGACTCCCCCCAGCACTAGCTGATGCAGGCTCGGCAGAAGTTGTGCCCACACTCGATAGACACCGGCTCTGTGAAATATTCCAGGCAGACGGAGCAAGTCACTTCGTCCTGGAAGCTCCCGGCCAGCTCCCCGGCAGCAGCCATGCCTCCTCCGCCGGGCCGGGAACAGCCGCTGCGGGTTAGTTTCACTTTCCCTTCCCCGAGCTCAGAGAAGCCGGTTTGGCTGGCGCTGGCTGGGACGTTTCCCTTCCTGCTGTTCCCAGCGGGCACCGGCTGAGCTGCAGCGAGTCACCGCCAGTGTCACAGCCACGGGGCAGGGCAGACAGAGCCAGGGCCAGGGCAGTTGTTAGGTGTGACTTGGTTTTTTCATATTATATTTTATTATATTTTAAAATAGCTACAAACACACACAGAACAAACAGACATAACCAATGGTACCTAAACTTCTCATAACACATTAACAGCTCACAATGTATCAGCCATTTGCTAGCTAATCATAGATACATTTGAAAGATATCTATAATATGATGGGTAAAATATAAATAATCTGTATTACACAATTTAGAAAAAACAAAAATTTGTTTAAAAAAATCCAACTAGCTAAAGAAAAATTAAGTTAAAATAACACATAGAGGGAAAGTTCAGAGGAAGGAGATAGAGATGGGGCAGGAAAGAAGTGGGTGTAGAGCAGGGAGAGGCAAGGGGGGCCCCATATATTAAATAGGATCATTGAGATACTGCCAGGAAAACATCCTATAGCTCTGAGAATTGTTCTGGGGTGTTTCTGGGATGGTTTTCAGTTCTTTCCACAGTCGCCAAGCTTCCAATGTCTGTGCTCCAGTCTGCCACTGCTGGTCACTTTTTGGATTTCCTTTTGCAGTACTTGTCTTTTAACAATTATTAGTTCTCTGCATAACTAAAGTGTTTCCGGTTTATTCAGCTTCCAGTTAACATCCATTCGGTTTTAAATTATCTGTTTGTTTTATTACACAATTTTATTTGATAGGGAAAAAATTAACTCTGCAGTTCAGTTCTGCAGGTGTAGGAGCAGGCCCAGAGTCTATGAGTTAAGTTAGCACCTGCTCAGTCACAGCCCTGACATTTGTCTGATTTAGCACCATCAGTTTTGAACAGTTGGGAGGGGTCCCATGCATTCTCCGTAGGATTGTCAGATGGATTAATCTTAAACAGAGATCCAAGAGCAGTTCAGAGCACTGGCTAAAATTTGTTTCCATTGGATAGCAAAGAATCATTGGCCTAGTTCCTCCTCCCATTTCTTTTCTAAGCAATCTGTGTTTAATTCAAATTTGCTGGCCGAGTGTTGCCATAGGTCTTGGCAATCTGGGTAATATTTGGAGAAATGAAAATAGTTCAGCTGGGTCGGGGTAGCACAGTCATTGGCCAAACAGCTGGAGATGGCATGTTTAAGCTGGATATATTGTTAGGCTGATAGAAACACATGGGATTTTTTTCAGGGGACAAGGCAATGTGCCACGTTTATTATGAGAAAGCACAATTGCATTCATAACTAATAATTGATACCTCACACACACACACACACACACACGTACGTACGTACGTACGTTCTGCAGCTAATCGTGGCAGCTAACTGGCCAGGGAAGCCAGGCATGAGGAGAAGCAGGGTCTATGTCGGGGGAGCACCGATGCTCTTTGATGTTGCTAACCAGAACGTTACCCAGAGCTTTTCATTTTCACCCATCTTTTTATGTGTTTTAGTTCTAAGGTGAGTCTGTGGATCCTGCAGTGTCATGCTGCCTCAGGGTTCTGTGTGACCGTTGATCACCAGTCAGTTACAGACGTGACTTTTATCTTATAATGGTTTTTTGTTTTTTTTCTAGTGTGGCTTCTTCTTGCTTTTCTAGGGTGTTGTCTGCTTTTTTCAGCCATCAAAGTGGTACTGGCATTTGTACTCTACCCAGTCATCAGGACAGGCTGGGGCTGGAGACTGGTTCCATCACTCATACTCATTTACATATTTAAATGAAATTATACACGCCTAAATGAATTTTCAGCAAGACTTAGACTAGTTAATACAAAATGCAGTATACTTCTTCAAAATGGAGTTTCAGTTACAATCTGGAGCCATGTCAGACGTTGGTTAGAATGTTATAGAACAAGCAATTAAACAGAGTTACTTTAGTTACAAGAAAACAGCGAGAGTCCTGGGGCACCTTGAAAACTAACAAATTTATTTGGGCATCAGCTTTCGTGGGCAGAAACCCGCTTCGTTGGATGCATGAAGTGGAAACTTCGGTTTGGTAGGTCTATATACACATGCAAGGATGGGTGAGTTACATCACAGTGAGGAGGGCGAGTGTTAACGAGGTTAATACAATCAGGGTGGATGAGGCCATTCACAACAGTTGCTGAGAAGGTGTGAATGTCAAAAGAGGGAACGTTATTTTTTGGAGTGGGCTGGACACTCCCAGTCTCTATTCAGACCTAGTCTGATAGTGTCCAGTTTACATCTGAGTTCCAGCTCTGCAGTTTGGTGCTGGAGTTTGTTTTTGAAGTTTTTTTTATTGAAGTATGGCAAATTTCAAGTCTGTTACTGAGTGTCCAGGCAGACTGAAGTGCTCGCCTACTAGTTTTTTAATGTTACCTTTCCTGATGTGTGATTTGTGTCCATTTATTCTTTTGCATAGTGACAGTCTGGTTTGGCCAATGTACATGGCAGAGGGACATTGCTGGCACATGGTGGTGTATATTACATTAGTCGATGTGCAGGTGAACAAGCTCCTGATGGTGTGGCTGATGTGGTTAGGACCTGGGATGGTGTCACTTGAGTAGACATGTGGGCAGAATTGACAACGGGGTTTGTTGCAAAGATACGTTCCTGGGTTAGTGTTTCTGTTGTATGGTGTGCAGTTGCTGGTGAGTATTAACTTCAGGTTGGGGGTTGTCTGGAAGCGAGGACTGGCTGCCTCCCAGGGTTTGTGAGAGTGATTTAGTTACAATGTTAAAGAAAAAACACTTTAAAGGAACAGTACTTCTATTGGTGGCAATAAGGAAATGAGTTACTTAAAAGACAATTTCTATGAAGACAATTTTTATAACAATTTCTATCAGTGACAGTGAGAGGACGAGTGCCTTAAACAACAAAAGGACAAGCAGCAAGTGACTTAAAGACAAATGGCTTAAAGACAGCTTTACCAGTGATAACTATATTTATACCGAAGGGCGGCTTTCTTAGTAAGTGAACCAAAGTGGCTCTATTAAGCGGCTTTCCTAATGAGTGCCCTGCATTGGTTTATGAATGTGTGGTTTTATAAATGAGTGCGGTTTTATAAATGAACACAGTTTTATGAATGAACACTGTTTTATTCACGAGTGTATGTTATTAATTTAATAAAAAATCATTTTAAAAACAATTAATATATTCTTTTGATTTATAAATGTCCCCCTACATTATCCCCTTTTTGACCCTTCAAACCTAAAGGTATTGAATGGATCACATTTTATGTAATTGTTTAAGGGCAACGTATGAGAGACAATTTGAGTCTATGGTTTTAACTTAAGGTATATTTTTTTTTTAATCTGGCAGCAAATGCAACACATCCCAATAAACATTATACCACTGTGGAATCAAAGAAATAATCATTACATTTATTAATAGAATGCTTGGCCTGAAACTGGTCATGGAAGGCCTGGCCTGAAGTTGTAGCCTGAAACTGAAATAGAAGCCCCAGGCTAAACCATTAACAGAATGCCTCAACTGAAATTAGGATAAAGATGTTAAAATCCCACAAGAGGTCTCTGAACCACACCCGAGAGGCAAGTCTCTGTTATGAGCCTTAAGCCTTATTGAAGTCTGAACAGACTTCACCTGTTTCGATAAGTACCAGTACCTGCCCCCCTTTGTCTTACCGGCCCCATAGAAACTCACTCCATACAAATTAGCATTTGAACAAGTATTGTGTCACCACCCATCTTCGGGTGTTAGCCAGGGTCCCTGAAAACTACATTGTATACTCAAGTGACTCATTGGGTGTTCCTGTGAGGGCGTCTGGTGTGCCCCACTGTGCATTGTGATTGTCTTTCCTGTTAAGTATAAACTGTTAATCAAATTCCACTATACGATCAACATGTAAATGAACCTAAGCAACCCCTAGATAAGTCTTTTGTATCTGGTAGCCAGGTGAAGTACATTTGCCCAGCATCCAGACATGCTGCTTGACTTCCCTATAGCCACCTGGGTTTTCCCTATGGCTATAGTATTCCCCATAGCTATGGTTATGTGATTGTGTGTGTCACAATTAAAACTGCACCCGATCCAACTCTAAAATGTAGCAGTGTGATTCTTTTCCATGACACCTTGTAGGCCAGAGAAAATGATAATAGCATGTAACATAACATTTCAAGTAGATGTCCAAGAGGGTGCCCATTTCTTAACAATATTAGACCAATGGTGTATTATCATTTGTTTTGCCTCTGCAGATACTTTTAAAATGTTTAATCTCTGATGTAGAAAAGCCAAACTGCGTGTTTGAGCCTGGGTTTGGGTAGTTTTGGTTCGTTGGCTAATTTGTTTATTTTCCTTTATTAATTTATACAAATTTGTTCAATTAGCTTCTAAAGAAAAATTAAAATGTACAACATTGTTTGTATTCCTCACATTAATTTTATTATTCCTGTGGATTGGTTGCATTGGGTGTCTGAATCATGGTGACGTTGCACATACATTGTTGTACAGGAGGTTTTGAAACTTGCTTTCCTTCCCAAACAATTTTTTTAATCCAACGACACAGACACAACTTTGTTTATTCTAGTACACCTTGGTGGTGCTATTAGTCATTTAATCCCTAGAGCAAGTTGCCAGACCTTTGTTTTGTAAAGAACAGGGCTCTTCTAATACTGACAAGGAGGGACATATCCGCTGTTGTGGTGTCGATCTGGAACATAGGCAGTGATCTATGACTTTCCCTTTGTTTCTTAAGTATGTTCCCACCCAACATTGAGCCCAAACGTGTTTTTCCTGGAGAACTGGGAGAGCTAGAAAGGGCCATAGGGTACGCTTACACCTATGTTGTTGAGCTTGTATTGCTGGGATAGTAACACGCCCTGGTAGGGAGGATGTACATACATAAGATTCCAGAGGTTTACACCATTTGGGGACATAAGGAAGTAAATACTAATAACTTCAAAAACAACACCTGTCTCCTTTTCCTTAGTTAGCTTCCACTGAGGTTCTTCTGTAAAATCGCTTGTGCAGGAAAGAAAAAGATTTGGGTTAGGAAACCACTGTGCTGATGGCTTTCACGGAGGTTGAAACAGTCCCAGTATGGCTGTTCGGAATCTAGACCACTGGATGTCATGCAGAACCAGATTTTTTATGGATACCTAAAATGAATGAGCATATGTTAGATAAAAGAACAATTTTATCTGTGACACATGGACCCATTTAAGTTTCCCATCTTCAGCCAATATTTCAATGATGCACCATAAAAAAATAGACTCTGGCCCCAGAGGATCCCATTGAACACCGCTCCCCTCTGCAGCTCAATAAACGGCTATTTCCTGTTACCCTTTTTATTGCACTTTTTTCCCGTTAATTGTTATATATTATTTTTCTCTCTCATTGTCACCAGACTGAGCCTAATTTCTTGGAGAAAAATGTGGCCACAGAAAAGAACAGCCAATAAAATCCCACTGTTCGTTTCTCTGTGCTCCTTTCTCTTCACTTACCTGGGGTTTGCCACAATCAAACTGGAACCTGCAGCCTGAGGCTGACCTGGCACCTGGTTCGGGCTGGGCTGGGACGTCAGACTCAGGAGCAGTTGAACGTCCAGTGTCCCTGCAGCATCACTTGGGTCAGTCAAGGCCTGTTGTTACTTTCGTACATTCCCATTTCCAGGGCCGGGATGGGGGAAACCCAGAGGAGATTCAGCAGAGGAGGCAGAACTCTGTGAGCTCAGCGCAGTGTCCAGCTGTAACAATAGCCCAGGGGTTGCTGGGACCCTAACAATGCGCAGTGCCATATACAGGGGATGAGATGTGCACCAGGGCCAGATCCAACGGCCAGTGGGACTCTGAGCATTGACTGCAGGGGGCACCGGGTCGGGCTCCAAGGCCCAGAGAGTCTCAGACAGGCGAGAACTAACGGATAGAAATGTCGGGCTGGAAGGGCCCTCGAGAAGTCACCAAGTCCAGCCCCCTGTGCTGAGCCAGGGCCCAGTAAACCTGACTGTCAGGGCTTTGCCCTGGTCTCTGCGTGGGGTGGGGGATGGGTACCCTCCAACCATGCTTCATTGTGCTGCTAACACGAGGTGATCCTGGCCAAGTGGAGGGTAGCAGAGAACAGAGGGAGTGTCTAAGCCAGCCAGGAGCGAGGGCCAGCCAGCCTGCTTTTGAAAACCTCCAGTGAAGGAGCTTCCAGAACCACCCTAGGCAGCCTGTGCCATTGTCCCACTGTTCTTGTGGTTAGGAAGTTTTTCCTGGGATTTAATCTAGATCTGCTGGGCTGTAGTTTGAAGCCACTGCTTTGTTTCCTGCCATCTGTCACATGAGAGAACAATTATTGTCCATCTTTTTTATGGCAGCCTTTCAAGCATTTGAAGACTGCTCTCATGTCCCTCCTTAATCTCCTCTTTTCTAAACATACCCCGGCCCTTCAGCCTTTGCTGACATGGCTTGCAGCATTCTAGCCCTTTGTTCATCTTTGTCGCTCGCCTCTGGATCTTTTCCAGTTTCTCTACATCCTTTCTATGCACTGGTGACCAAAACTGGACACAGGACTCCAGCTGAGGACTACCCAGCACCGAGCAGAGCGGTACTGTCACCTCCCATGATGTGCATGCCATGCCTCTGGTAATGCAACCTAAAACTGCATTTGCTTCTTTTGTAACAGCCTCGCGTTGCTGACTCATGGTGAGGTTGGGATCCACCACAGCTCCCAGATCCTTCTCAGCAGTGCTGCTGCCTGCCAGTTATCCCCATTCTGTATCTGTGCATTTGGGGTTCAAGCTTGCTACAAAGGGGTCAGGCAGAGGCAGCCTGTCCAGTGGGCAGAGCAGGAGATCTCTGGCCCTATTTACAGCTGAGCTAATGGCTACCTGCCCTGTCATGTTTCTCCTGATATGCTGGGATGGACGTGTCTGTCCCCAGAAGCTCAGTAATTCCCTCTAGTACCTTCCCTCCCCTAAAACCAGCTCCCCTGTCCACGTTTGTGCCTGGGCCCCCTAGACCCCCTGGGACTCTGAGCATTGTTTATTCCCCCACTGGCTGTTACTGGTTATCAGTATCAGTGACTGGTACATAGTGCCCAGAAGCCCCTGTCACAGACGTGTAACAAAGAGAGGTGCCCGGCCCAGAGAGCTAAAATCTACACCACGGAGGGAACATGAGTGAGGGGGACTCCCCATGCAGCTGTGGGCAGGGAGATGAAGAAACAATAAACCGAACTGGACGGTGCGTGCTGACCACACTGATTTTTCTGTCCTTAGGAGCACAGAAAACCAGGCCCCAGCGCTAGAAAATAACAAAATGTGCTTGTTGGTTCCAGTCACTGTGTAATGATCAAATACGAACACAAAATGGAAAGTGAGTGTAAAGACAGGCCAGTGAGACATTCGTTGTTCCCTGGGAAGCCCTGTGCTAGTCTCAGACCCTCAAACTCTTGGATTTTCTTTCCTGTCTTCCTCCTGCATTTTTAAGGACCTGCAGGACAGCCCCTGTGGGGGGTGCACTTTACTCACAGCCTTCTTAGTGTAGTATTATTCCTGATGTTTCTCCAGCAGTGAGACTATGGATGATCCCAGCCCTGCCAGAATTAATAGATTCATAGATTTTAAAACCTGAAGGACCCTTCGATTTAGTCTGACCCCCTTTGTAACACAGGCCAGTGAATTTCACCTAGTTCCTGAGCCCAATAACCTGTGTGACCCGTCCATGCCTAGGGTAGCCACCTGAAAATGTCAAGGTCAGGGCAGGTTGCAAAAGGAAAGCAGATTCTCCCAGCATTGGTGGGTGACACTGAAGTCAGACTTCCCAACCAGCCACAAACTATGCTTGTGATTCCCCACACTGGTTATCAAGAAGCTAAAATACAAATATACACAGCCCCCTTTACTGCATTTCAGTCTCTGGCTCCCAATCAGCCACTAGGTCCAGTAAAGAGACCAGTTATTAAAACTCTATGCTCTTTACCAAAAAGGTTCTCCTGACCCCCAAGGATCAGCCACAATACCAGATGAATAGAAGTTTGGATCATACCCAAAATACCATGCTGCCAGCCAATCCTTTAGTAACTAAAACTAAAGGTTTATTATAAAAGGAAAGAAATAAACGATAAAAGAAACGTTCCAGCGGGGTAGCCGTGTTAGTCTGTATACAGCAAAAACAACAAGAGTTCTGTGACGCTTTAAAGACTAACAAATTTAATTTTTGCAGGCATAAACTTTCGTGAGGCTCAGTTCACTTCGTCAGATGCAGAGGTGGAAATGTTAATGATCAAAGCAATCACATACATACAAATGATTGGAAAGTCCATTTATATCAGGTTTCTAGTAGAATTGTGGCATTTGCAGGCTAGTATAGTCCCTCTAGTGAACATCCAGTACCTGGATGAGTCTCAGTTCTTTGATTCACAGCTGCAGTTGTAGATGAATTGATCCAGAGGAATGAAGACTAAATAGTCCATGTGCAGAGTTTGTTCAAATTCTCCCAGGAGAATTAGCAGGGTGATTCCAGGCTGGTGCTGGGATCTCAATCTTGCGATCCAAACTTTCCCTGACAAGCTTGGACAGATTTGAGATAAAAAGGATCAGTCCCCTACAGTCTTTTATAGATCCATGCAGGCAGACCAATACTTTCTTGACAGCAGGTATCTCCTCAAACAATTAACAGATGATTACTTGGGACTCTGAAGTACCATCTCCCGTGTCCTGTGCACACTGGTAACTAGTTACATTAGCACAAGGTAATCGGCCCTTTACAACCATTCACAGGTATTCACTACTTAAACTTCAAAGAGAAACACAAACAATAGTATTGTTACATTCAAAGTTCCATCTAAATGTTCATATGTTCCTTTTGAACTCGTAATCAATAGAACAGTGACAAACAGGAAAGCAGTTTATCTACATTGCTAACCTCTGACAAAAGATACGTAAATAACAGCAAATAACTACCAGCAATACACCTGCATATCAAAGCTTTAGTCTATTTATAAGGAATGCCCCTCACTACTAGTGTATTTTCCTATAATATATCTTGAACGGTCAGAGCTGGGCCATGCAACTTGCAAAGTCACTTGGCTGTTTCGGGCCTAGCGTCACAACCTGTGTTTGACTAAAGCCTCCTTTCAGAGAGGAACCAGTCTGGACTGGAAGACATTTGAAGGGCAAGTGCTACATTGGCACAGCTGCGCCGCTGTAACACTTCCAATGATGTCGCTCTAAGCCAACAAGAGAACACTCTTGTGTTGCTGGGGGTGTGTGTCTTTTTCACACCCCTGTGTGACGTAGGTTAGATGGAGGTAAGCGGTCCTGTAGACCCGCCCTGAGGACTGGAGGATCCGCCACCTGGGGAGTTTGTTAGTCACCTGCACTGTTAACAGTTGTGCCTTATTTCTAGTTTGAATGTGTCTGGCTTCAGCTTCCAGCCATTGGTTCTTGTTCTGCCTTTCTCCACTAGAGCCCAGAGCCCTTTAGTGCCCCGTGTTTTCTCCCCACCGAGGCCCATAAACACCAAGATCAAGTCACCCCTCCCCCTTCCTTTTGATGAACTAACCAGATTGAGCATTTCAGCCTGTCCCTGGAGGTCATTTCCTCCAGCCCTGCAATCAGATCTGTGGCTCTTTTCTGCACCCTCCCCTGGGCACAGTGTCCCAGTGTTTGTCTCAGCAGGGCTGAGCATAGAGATAAAATCCCCTCCCTGCTCCCTGGCGAGGGGGTGTCTGGCAGAACCGCTTCCCCGCCCTTTCTGTCATTCCTCCTCTTCCCCCAGTCGGTTCCTCTCCCCCTTTCTTCTGTTTTCCCTTCTCCACCTTCTCCTCCAGGCCCCTCCCTTCTCTTCACCTCACCCTGACACGAGGAGGGCAGAGCCCAGCAGTGGGCACCTCCCACCAGTGCCAGCAGAGCACATCGGATGGGGGAAGGAGACACAGAAGCACTAAGAGCCCAGCAGCCATGGCGGCACCTGCTCCACCAGGCAGTGGGAAACGCAAGGCTGATGAGGGTCTGGAACCCCCGGCCTCAACCTCTTTAGCTGGGAGTGGGCTACAGGAGGCCATTTGTCACATCTGTAAGGAGTATTTGACAGATCCGGTGACTATAGAGTGCGGGCACAACTTCTGCCGGGCCTGCATCACCCAGCTCTGTGAGGGAGAGGAGACACCCTCCTGTCCCCGGTGCGGGGAAACGGTCCAGAAAAGAGACTTCAGGTCTAACAGGCTGCTGGGCCGCTTAGTACAAACCATCAAACAAGTGGCATTAAACCCCGGGAAGAGAAGGGCGGCAGGGAATGTGTGTGCGGAGCAGGGGAAGGAGCTCGCCTGGTTCTGGAAGGAGGATGCCGCATCCCTGTGCGCGGTCTGCAAAGTCTCCCCGGCGCACCGCTCTCATGCTGTGATCCCCATGGCACAGGCTGCCCACCAGGCCCAGGTAGGGGATTAGCCGCGATGACCCATTGTCCGCTCTGTCTGGCTGCAGGGAATCTAACTCCGGCCGGGTTCGGGCTGCTCGGTGGCTACTGAGGGTCTCCAGCGCAGGGCTGATGCTTGTATTTGTCACTCCTCCTCCCCCCCATTCTCGTAACAACACTTGAGCTGTGGGGCAGCTTCCCGGGCAGGAGCTGGAGACGCTGAGTCCAGGGCAGGCAGCCGCCGGTGCGGTGCCAAACTGTGCCCGCAGCGTGTGACTGGCTCTGCCTCCGGCTCGGCTTGGAGCTTCGCTGCCTCTGCTGCTGTCGCCTCTTCCCAGCCTCTTCTCTCCGTGGTTCCCCTGCCCCGACCTCCCGCCGCTGCTCTTCTTCCTCCTCCCTCCGGGCTGGTTTCTTCACTTCTCTCTGTCTTCCCCTTTTTTCTCCTTCCTTCCTTTCTCTTCTTTCCCTCTCTTTTCTCCCCGCCCTTTCCTTCTTTCCTCCCTTTCTTTTTTCTTCCTTCTTCCTCTTTAGTCCCTTCCCTTCCCTCTCCTCCTATCTCTCCTCCCCCCCCCACTGATCGGTGCTGCCTTCAAGGGGGGTTTCCCTGTCACCCCCCCTCAGTCAGTCAGTGCACCCCAAGGAGCAGAGACACTCGGGAGCTGATTCTTGGGTTACCTTTGTTCCCCCCATTGCCCCGTTAGGGAAAATCCCAAGTCCTTCCCCCACCACAAGTGTGCGGGGTCCCCCTGGCTAGTTTCCTTACAGCAGACTAAGGGGGGGGGTTGTTAGTCCATGCCAGGCAAGCCCAGCCTGGCTAGTGAGTGAGCCCCAGAGCGGCCGACAAATGGAGCGGGCCGGGGTGTCCCCCGCGTCTCAGGTGGCTGCCCCGGCCGCTGGCCATCAGGCTTTCATGCCAGCGGCTGGAGCACGTCTGTGGGATGCTGCCAGGTGTAGCAGCAGCGGTGCTAACCACCCCCTATGAGCCTGTCCTAGGGGCACCACAAGGCGACGGGCGAAGCGGGGCTGCCTCGCCCCGTGGCGGGAGGAGGATGCTGTTGTGGGCAGGGCAGCTCGGCCAGTGCCCCCGCCAGGCTGGTGCCCAGGGGCCTGGCTGCAGAGCTGCTAGTGTCGATGTGTGACTCTGGGGTCTGGTCAGCATCTCAGCAAGCCAGAGACCCTCCTGCTTTCTCTCTTTCCAGCCTTGTCTTCTGGCACATGGGGGTCGATATTGCTCTGAGAGCATCCTCCCTTCTGTGTCCCTTTTGCCACATGGGATTGTCTGAGCTCCATGGACCTCCCTTATTTGTGAAATAAATTCTTCACTAAGCTACATCCCCATGTCAACAGCAGTCAGAGCTACTTGTTTTAGTTACTAAAATATGATTTTTCTGTCTTTTAATCCTATTAGCCCTGCAGAGTGAAGGGAAGTCTGGGAAAGGACTCTCATCCAGCAGACAAAGGAGTGAGATCTAATGACTGGAAGTTAAAGCCAGACAGATTTAGGCTATGTAACCCTTCTACCAGACAAAGTCAGCAGTAGCATGGGCTGGGTTCAATGTCCAGGGGTTCCTGTCAATGATACCACATCAAACTGGCTCCCTTCTCGCTTTCCCCTGCCCAGACCATCTTAGGCTACGGCTACGATCGATTTCTTTGGATCGACTGAGCAGTCATTGAAGACCTGCTCAGTCGATCCAGAAATCGATGTACTAAGACCAGCTACACAAGTAGCATAACGCTGCAGCGCAGTGAAGACGGTGTGCAGAAGAAAAGCAGAGAAGTCGACGGGAGTTACGCAAGTTTTTTGCTTACTTTGCGTAACTCCGGTCAACTGCCGTCGAATCTCTCAGGTAAGTGTAGACAAGACTTTAGTTGCACTGTCCACCTCTCTGCTGGCTCCCTCAGGCCGTGGGGCTCAATGAACCCCCTCTGCTGGCTCCCGCTGCCGGCCAGTTGTGGGGCTCAACCAGCCCCCTCTGCTGGCTGTCAGTCACTGGAGGTTTAGCAGTTCCTTTAGTGAGCTGAGCCAGTGAGTTCAGCTTTCAGTGATTTCAGCTCAGTTCATGGGAAAACCCTCTGCCCACACAGTAGCAATGTTCCTGCTTTTAACAAAACAAGAGACTGCAAGAGGCATAATTAATTCTACCCTTTAGCAGTGGGAGGAGATAGTCAATCCATGCCTGAGAGCACCCCTTGGTCAGCACTGGTACAGCCTCCACAGGAAACACCCTCCCTGCTGCTCTCACAGTCCTCTGGCATCTGAAAGCTTCCTTTGTTGAGTTCTCTTCAGATGAAAGTGAATCTTTCATCAGAACAGGCTAAGCAACATTCTGCTGCCATTTGTTTATTCAAGAGGGAGGCAACATCTCATTACCCCTGCAGTTAACACTAACGCGATTTGTAACCAGTACCAGCCAGACTGGCCATTTCCCATCATGCTGAGCACCACGGTGTGCTTATGCAGACACAGTGTTCTAGCAAATAGAATGCCCCGCCTTCAGCTGGATGAGCAGGGAAGGGCCACTCAGACATTGCTTACAGCTAGAAATAAGGTGCAAATATTTTACCATGAGAGGGATTTACCGTTGGAACAACTCATCAAGCCTTGTGGTGGGTTCCCATCACTTGGAGTCTTTAAATCATTGCTGGGCATCTCTCAGAGATCTGCCTAGGTCAGACACATCTTGATGATGCAGGAATCACTGGATGAGGGTCTTTGACCTGTGCTCAAAACAGGAGGTCAGAGGAGATGATCAGAATGGTCCCTTCCGGCCTTATCAGCTGTGAATCTGTGACTTATTCTGGCTGATGCTGGTCCATATAGAAGCATCACCTTCTGTGGCTGATAAAGGTGCGTGGCAGTGTGTTTAGGAAACTTTAGTCACAGAGGAGATGATAAGTGAGCTACCTTATTTGCTCAGATGAAATGACATTCATAAATATATAGGGAAGCAGGGATGGCTGGAAACTTGCCATTGTGAAATGGGATTGCCCTGGTGGGAAAAGGCTTTTGTGCCTGAAAGTGTGTGGCATACCCATAGGGAATGGTCACTGGAGGTTTTTTTCACATGGTTTTATTAAATTATAGAATATTATTGATAGTTTCCTATTTCTCCTTTCAGGGGGAGGCAAACACACCAAGCAGGTATTGTGCATGCATTTGCCTTTTTCATTTCCCCTCACACCCCTGTTAGCTGCACTGCAGAATTACTGCACTGAACAGCTGAGCTGAAAGATGACGGAGAATGTCTTCTATTTAGGAGTGAAGATGGGAATGTGCAGGGTCAGGAAGCCATTTCTACTGAACGGCAGAAGCTCAGAGGTAATGACTCGGATCTCACGTTCAGCAGTGCCTATGCCAGCGCTCAGAACTCGTGAGTCAGCTCCAAACACATGACAAGCCTGGCTTACAAACATCACACGATTTTCAACACAAACAATTGTGCCACCTCAGTTTTGAACAAGTAAGACAATTCCAGCCACCCCATCCCCCACTCCCTGCCTCCACAATGTGTGTGTGGCCTTTCAGGATGCAGGTCTGGGTTTAAGAACAGGCATACAAGTGTGAGCATCTCCTGGAGCATCTCAAATGGTGGAGGTGTTGGTAGCTCTCCAGGTTTGTGTTCAGAGTGCACAGGTGGGGGTTGGTCACAGGTCTTCATGTGCAAAGGCTTAGGCTGAGATCATGAGATTAGAGAGGCAGGATGGTCTAGTGGTTACAGCAGTAGCCTGCTGTGTCACAGATGTCCTGCGGAACACTGGGTGAGTCACTTACGGACAAATTATTAAAGCTGTTTAGGTGCCTAAAGATGCAGATTAGCGCCTAGTGGGATTTTCAGATGTGCCCACATGCCATTGATTTCAATAGGAGTTAGGCACCTAGTTGTTTTTGAAAATCCTTCTAGTCACCTATCTGAATCTTTGGGTGCCTCAATCCCTGTAAAAAACCTGTCCCTCTGTGACTCCAGTCCTTGTCTGTACAATGGGGATAATAGTAGGGCTCCAGCTCACAGAGGGGTTGTGAGCATAAATACAGAAAAGATTGTGAGGTTGTGAGGAGCCCAGACACTGTGATAATGAGGCCATATAGGTATCTAAAATTGAGCATGGCACCAGAAGAGTTCAGTCTCCAGTCAAAGCATTCTGCTTAACACCAGAGATGTGTGTTTAATGCTCAAGAGATGTGGGCAACGTTTTCCACACTGCTGTGATGGAGTTACATCTGTTTGGGTGACCCTAAGTGTGGTTTGCAATAGTGGTTTGGAAAAGTTTAACTTCCGGGTGATTTTAGTTAAAGTTGAATCTTAACTTTGAATTTCCATGGTTTTAAACATTTGATTTCTTAAAATCTAAACTTGATTTTAATGCTCTTTTGAAAAAAGTGTCTGGTGCGTCTGCTCAACCTTCCCTGAAACTGAGAGAAATGGTCTGTGTGAGATAATAATTAACTACGCTGTTTTTAGTGTTGGTTCTCACTAGGGAGCTAGATAACTGACAGGCAGATTTCCACATTTTCTGTGATAGATAAACCCCAACTGGACTGAAGTAGCTCCGTGTGAAATGTTCGTCCAATTGGAAGGCAGCATGAGACCTAGACCCAGCTGAGATCCTGCTTATGTCCCATTTTGAGACTCTAAATGGGACGTAAGTGCCTAGGCCTCGCGCTGGTCCCTGTGAAGAGGAGAAGTCCATCCTTTCTGAATGATTCTGCAGTGACAGAGAGCTCTAGATACCGTGGGGCACTCAGAAAGTTGTTCTTTTTCCCATGACTAAACTTGTGTGTCCTGCTCTAAGCATGACAGAGTGCTCGCCAGCTGCAAATGTCACAAGTAAGGACACGATTCTGTCACGGAGGGCAGGGAGCAATGGCGGCCAGTCCTTGGGGCTGCCAGAGCAGCATTCCCTGGGACTGCTGGAGCAGCAGCCCCCACCGGCAGTCAGCCCCTGGCCTCATTCCTGAGGTTAGTCTACCCCCTTTCCACAGAATATTTTTAATACAACTCAGGGACAGGCCGTTGGCTTCTGTGAATTTTTGTTTATTTGTTTATTGCCCATGACTTGTCCCTGACTTTTACTGAAAACAGCCCTGACAGAATCTTAACCTTCGTCACAAGCAGTCGTCCTGCCGGCTCTCAGTCAATTCCCTGTAACTCCACTTGTGCTCACCAGGTGACATCACTTTGTGACTAATGTTCCCAAGTTGTGTGTACACCACAGATTACCTTGTCTTCGGCAATCAGCTAGTCCCATAAATGAATTGCTCTGTCACATTCCTGAGTGGGTCCCTCTCATACCCTCCTATACAAACTGTTCTAGGTGGTATAAATAATTAAATAGTCATAGACACAGAGACTGGGACCCAGGTGCTCACCCCTCCCTCCCCAGTGACTGTCCTAATTCCTGGCCTACAGAGCAATTCACACTTGCTTTCTGGACCAACAAGTATGAGGATAGATACATATTTTATAAGTATTGTCTAAGGTATATTAAGTACTTCAGTATATAAGGGTGACAGCCCTGCTATAGTTCAGGTTTACATCAAGTTTCTGTTTAAAGATGGTCTTTCCTAAATCCTGTAAAATCTGCACGGTTACTTGGATTGCCCTGAAATTAGGTATGGCTCATGGGGACATAGGTTTCTATTACTGGTCCAAATTTGGGGCCATTTGACCAAGGGGTTGCTGAGATACAGCCCTATCCAGCTGTTCTTAAAGTTGACAGGTTTTGGTAGCCAATTTTTGCTCATAGTTAGGGATCAAACTAGGGCTCAGCTGATTGCAGCAGGGTCTCCAAAGCTCAAGGACTGAACAGGGTGTGTGGGCATCCACCAGCCATGTGGTGAAAATCTAATTAATTAAAAATATATATATATATTGCTCATCTCTTTAGCTCATCAATAGTCTCTTGTGCTAAATGACGAGCTAAAGGGATTACACTGAAGACGTGCAGACAGAGATGCTAACTACCTGGACAAACAGCTCTTCTTTACAGCACTTAGGTGGCTCGGAGGGAAAGTTGCAGCCATTGAATTGAAGCCCCGACCTAGGTCGTGTGGGTTTAAATCTAAACCAAGGGACATGTTTCAAGAACAAAAACCAGGCCTACTGCTCCAATCTGCCTCTTCCATAAAGGCTTTGATTTTTGGGAAATGTGCTCTGAGTACAGCAGAATAATCCAAAGGAATTTACACTATTTCTGAGAGCAGAAAATAAACGACACAAGCAAATGGTCTCTAGGAAAGGAGGGTGTTTGGTGTGGAGGAGTAGGTGGGAATATAGGCAGAGGGGCTGGAGGCTCAGATGATGGGGCGGGGGAACGGGACATTGCGAATGAAAAGATGGGGGTCAGTGATAGGGAGACTGAAGAACAGGGGCAGGGGCGTCTGTCACTCCCACATTCCCCTCCCATGTGTGTGCAATGATTTGAGGGCTCCCAGCCCAGCTACAGGGGGAGTGACCCACCCTTCCTTGTTTCTCATGTGAGCCAGCTCCTGGAGGGGGGGCCTTGCATCTCTGGGGAATCTGAGCCCTCTCTCTACCCCCCCCCCCGGGTAGGCTTGGATGTGGGTGTCCCTTCCCCCACCTCCACTCCCTCCCCCCCCCGGTGGTTCCTGAGCCCATCTCCCTGACATTGTGTGTTCTGGCATGTGTGCCCCCCTCCATGTTTATGGGTGTCTGATCCCCCCTGTATTCCCTCATGTTAGCCAGGGGATCTTGCTATCTGATCCCTCCTCCCTCCCTCTCCCCAGTCTGGGAAAGCCCCATCTGCATGGGGAGCTAAGAACTGACATGCTCGGAGCATGACCCAAGAACAGTTGCTGAGAGTGGGGTGAGGAGCTTAAAATGGGCAGGCTTGGCCAGTATCAGAAATTCGCCCGCACTGGGGAGGGGATGGGAACAGCAAGGGATGGGGGTATTATGGGGAGGGGGATATAAGGACAGAAATGGTAAGGCAGGGAAAAGGGGCTGGGGGCTCAGATAAGAGGGGGGGAGGGGTTGGGATTACAGGGGAGCGGGAGGGGAGAAGACATAAAGGGTTGCAGAATGTGAGAGGTTGCAGAGGATGTCGGAGGTTATGGGGTGAGGGCACCTGTCAGCCATGAATTCTCCCCTTCTGTGTGTGCACTGAGTTGTGGGAGACCCTGCTCCTCTCGGGGTGTCTGAGCCCCTTTCCTGCCCCTCCATGTGCGCCGGGATCAGGGGGAGGATGAAGCTGGCACAAACTGAAACATCTGAAATCCGGAAAATGCAGAGTTAAGCTACACGTCACCCCTGTGTGCGGCACAGGAGCCTGGTTCGGAGGCGGGTGCACTGGGTGGGCCTGGGGCATGGCTAGGGAAGCCTGGCTGAAGCTGGGGCAGGAGGCCCAGGTAGGGGTGGGTAATGGGAGTGAGGGGCCCAGCTCACTGCTCAGTGCAGGTTACATAAGCAAGGTTAAGCTGCTGGCTGTGATATGTGTAGACAGCAGCACAGGGCAGGAGACAGCAAGGAACAACTTCTTACTTGTTAATGGCTTCTGCAGGGCCAACATCTGGCATGACAGGATGGAAGAAGAGAGGAGATGGACATGTCAGCAGGAATGGCGGGCAGGGGATGGAGAAACAGAGAGATACACCAGCCTTTGTATCACAGCTTCAGAGGTAGAATAGTCGATCCCGAGGTAGGGAGCAGGAATGAAGACAAAATGCAGATGGTGCAGCTGCCTTTTTATATCCTGTTTGCCATGAGACTTGCACTTCCTTTGTCCCAAACACGGCCACACAGCACGTGGCATGAAAAAGCCTGAGAGTCCCCTGTCCATAGGCGTGTTCCTGCGTGTCCTGGTGACTCATGAGGTGCAGCCCTTGGGTTCTTTCACTGGATTCATTGCACAGTTGTGTTCCCTTGATGGGCCATTGAGCAGGCTCAGTGCTGCTGTCATGTTCCTGTCTGGGGTGTCACCCAGAAACACAGCACGGGTTAGAAATACAAATATACCAGACATATTTAGAACGTATCAGACAAAGCTGATACAGACCTAGAAACGCGCTTATCAATCTTAGTGAATCATGACTTTCCCATCAATACTTTGCCTGGCGTATCCTCTACGACATCTATTATAATTCTGTAATACTGGTATCTGTGATATTATAAATGGCCATTCATATTCCACACAGCGTTACTCCCCCCTTTCTTTTCCTTTCTAGAGCTCACTTACTAAGAGCAGGCCAGGCGCTGCACCCAGAGGTTAGGGGCGGGGCACACACCCTGGCACAATGCCTTAGACAGTAACCGCAGACGTCAGTGGAGATGTTCCCAAATCTGCCCCTAGCGGCCAGCCTACCAGAGGAACACGGGGATAATTCAGTCCTGACACCCCACCCCCATGTCCGCCTGCTCCGTAACCTGTGTGCAGGCTGCTCCCTCCGTATCCTGCTGCACCAGCCCCTCCTGCCTCCCTGGCCTGGCTTCTCCCTGAGTTTTGAACAGTGCAGAAGGAATAAACTCTCCCTCCCTTTCTCTCCGCTCTTTTTTCCTCCTCTCCTCTGTGCCACTTTTTATCTCCCCCTCCTTTCTCCTTGCTCAGATCCTCCACTTCTTTTCTTCTCAGCCACTTGGCTCCCTCCTTTTCCTCTCTCTGGGTTTGTCAAGGTTCGACAATGTGCTCAGGTGTGAATTCCCATTGCTCACAATCACAAATACATAGTGGCGTCAAGACCAGAAGGGACTGTGTGATCCTCTAGTCTGACCCCCTGCATCATTAATGATCTGGAGGATGGGGTGGATTGAACCCTCAGCAAATTTGCAGATGACACTATGCTGGGGGAAGTGGTAGATACCCTGGAGGGCTGGGATAGGATACAGAGCAATCTAGACAAATTGGAGAACTGGGCCAAAAGAAATCTGATGAGGTTCACCAAGGACAAGTGCAGAGTTCTGCACTTAGGACGGAAGAATCCCATGTACAGCTATAGACTGGGGACAGATGAGCTAGGCAGCAGTTCTGCAGAAAAGGACCTGGGGGTTACAGTGAATAAGAAGCTGGATATGAGTCAGCAGTGTGCCCTGGTTGCCAAGAAGCTAATGTCATATTGGGCTGCATTAGTAGGATCATTGCCAGCAGATCGAGGGAAGTGATTATTCCCCTCTATTCGGCATTGGTGAGGCCGCATTTGGAGTATTGTGTCCAGTTTTGCACCCCCACTACAGGAAGGATGTGGACAAATTGGAGAGAGTCCAGTGGAGAGCAATTAAAATGATTAGGGGGCTGGAGCACATGTTTTATGAGGAGAGGCTGAGGGAACTAGGCTTGTTTAGTCTGAAGAAGAGAAGAGTGAGGGGGGATTTGATAGAGACTTTCAACTATCTGAAAGGGGGTTCGAGGGAGGATGGGGCTAGGCTGTTCTTAGTGGTGGCAGACGATAGAACAAGAAGCAACGGTCTCAAGTTGCAGTGCGGGAAGTCTAGGTTGGATATCAGGAAAAACATTTTCACTAGGAGGGTAGTGAAGCACTGGAATGGGTTACCTAGGGAGGTGGTGGATTCTCCATCCTTAAAGGATTTTAAGGCCTGGCTTGACAAAGCCCTGGCTGGGATGATTTAATTGCAGTTGGTCCTGCCTAATCTTCTGTGATTCTATGATCGCTCAGGCCAGAGAATCTCTCCACAGGATTCCTACAGCAAAGGGAACTATTCTTCCCTCCTCTGTCAGTGACAAATAGCTGCCGGAGTAGGTTTAATCTGTCAGACAAAGGCACAACGAGATCCAGTGGCTGGAAATTGAAACTAGACACATACAAACTCATGTGACATGGCCTCATGGTCTCCTTATTGGTGGGTTCACACAAGCAGGCAGAGCCCCCAGAATGATGGCCCAGCCCCACGCTCAGTAAGCAGAGCGTGTATTTTATTACTGGAAGAGGGTGGAGCCTCCAGCTGCTGCTACCAAAGAGTTTTGCTTTTCCTCCCAGACAGCAAACGCAGCCACACCCTGAACTCAGCGTTACTTCCTGAGCCAGTTACTTCCCCCTGCCTGGGAAGAGCCAGACCCTGTAGGGGCTGTCTGTGGATGCACCACTCACACAGACCAGCCAGCACAGGAATTTGCTCACTCTAGAAATAAGATGCAAATATTGAACTATGAGGGTAGTTAGCTGTTGGAACAATTGGCCAATCTCTAACTCACTGGATCCCCGGCTTCCAAGGAAAGGAGAGAGACACAGCAAATCAATCCAATAAAGATGAAGACAAAGAGTCCAGATGAGGTGTTGTTTTTTAACAGTGTGGGTAATTAGCCATTGGAACAACTGGCCTAGAGACATGGTGAACTCTCTGTCTTGTGGAGATTTTAAATCAAAATTGGATGTTGCTTTCTGAAAGATCTGCTGTACCTACCACAGATTGTGGGTTGGATGCAGGAATTACTGGGTAAAATTCTCTGGCCTGTGTTATGCGGAAGGTCAGACTAGATGATCAGAATCATCCCTCCTGCCCTTCATATCTGTCCATGTTCAGCAAATCTTTTAGAAGGCAGCCAAGGACAATCTAAAGATGCTAAGTGATGACAAATGCTGCCATTTCCCTTGGGAAGCTATTCCAATGGTTTGTTCCCCTCACTGTTCAAATGTCATCTGATTTCCAGTTAGAGAATAATTCATTAAGTGAAACTGGTCACTGCAACTCTTACATTCCTGCAGCCTTGGCCTCTGCTCACCCTCCGAGAAAGCTACTGGAAGAAGCGGTTTGTCAGATCTGTACGGATTATTTCAACGATCCAGTGAACACAGACTGTGGACACATCTTCTGCTGAATTTGTATCACTGAGCACTATGAAAAATCGGAAAAGGACAATGTTAGAAATAATCAAACAGGTTGTCCTGGGGGGGTGGGATTGGGGAGACGGAACCCTTTATTGCCTGCTCGTTCCATCTCGACGCCACGAGTGAGCAACGAGGGGGTTACTTTACAATATTTTTATCCATAACAGTATGTAAATGTATACATTCCCAGCAACTCCCCATAGACCCTTATTTGGTTACATTGACACCTATAAAATGAATATTAACAACTACATAATGAATATAATTATACCCACCCCTGTTTGTTGTTTACAGGATTACCATACAGAGGTCAGGCATGTCACCTTAAAACCTATACATTTTACACTAACATTCTTTGAAGTAAAGGCATGCCAGGGGGAGAAGGAAGATAATGCTTTCTTCCCACCAAGGCCTTACTCAGAAGTGGTGATAGTGCCTCATTCCCAGCACTGATGGCCAGGAAGGGAGGAAAAGAAGAAAAAGATAACAGACTCTAACTAAAATTCACACCAATTAACAGAAACAAGATTTGCCTTTGCTTTGATCACGTTCCCTATAATTTAGGCCTCACTACTTGTCCAGCTTTTAACTCTTTACTCTCCTACAGACCCAGAGGGAGTTTGCCATCCACAATGCAGGAAAAAAAAGAAGAAAGAAATTTCAGACCACCATGCAGCTTGCCATCATGATGGAAAATAGCCAGCAATTAGAAAACAAACGTGAAAGTCTAAAAAAGCAGACAGTCTGCACAGAGCATGAGGACAAAGTAAAGCGATTCTGTGAAGATGATGGTGAGGTGATCTGTCAGGTTTGTGATAAAACCCGGGAGCACAGATCTCATGCTCTGGTGCCCATCGAGGAGGCAGCTCAGAAATACAAGGTAGGAAACATTATTTCTATGTAAACCTTCTGCCAGACAGAGCCAGCAGCAGCAAGGGCCGGGTTCTGTATCTAGGGGTTCCTGTCAATGATACAACACCAAGCTGGCTCGAGCCTCCACCCAGTCACCTGGGAAATCACACACTATCCCCTGGGCACCCCCAAAGGCAATACTACCCCTCTCGCCAGCACAGAGTCTGAGTGTAGAAAGTAAACCTTTTAATAACAGGAAGGAAGTAACACAGCACTGGTTTGGGAAAACAGTGCAGAAAGAATTCATGAACTAAATGATTCGAACCTCCCCTCACCCCAGAGTACTTGGGGCATGTCCTTCGCCTCTCCCTTCTCCTTTCCCCATCCTACCACCATCATAGCTGCAGTGTTCACTAACTGGGGGGAGGGGCTCAGCTAGTCCCTCTTCTGCATTAGGTGGACTTGACCAGTCCCCCCAGCTGCTGTTTGCAGGCCTCACCGAGTCCCCGCTGGTGCTGCCTGCTATCGGCAGGCACTGACTGTTGCTGCTTCTGTCACCTCCAGGCCCTGCCAGGTCCTCTCTGCTACTTGTCAGTCAAAGTTTCCCAGGTTCTTTAGTGATTTCAGCTCTTTGTGAATTTCAGCTTGTGGGAAAACCATTTACGGACACAGAAGGAGTGGAGCGTTCTTACTTTTAATGACACAAAATACATGATTAATTCTACCTTTTAACAGCAGAAGAAGATCATCAATCCATGCTTGAGAGTTGCCCTTTACTAGGCCTAGTACAGCATCAATAGGCGATTTCCCCCCTCTCCCCCTTCTCTTACCATGCTCGAGCATTCGTACACCACCCTTGTTGAGTTCTGTTTAGATGAGAGTGAATTTTTCATCAGAACACTCTGCTGCCATTTGTTCATACAATCGAAGGAGAACATCTCATCACCCCTGCAGTTAATATAAAAGTGATTTGTAACCTAGTACCAGCCAGACTGACCGTTTCCAATCATGCTCAGCACCTAAGTACTTAATTGTACTCATGCAAATACAAAGCCCATGCAAATAAAGTGCCCCCCTTTCAGCTGGCTGAGCAGACCTTGCTTATATCTAAACATTCAGGAGAAATTAAATCACTGCAGGAGAAGTTTAATTTTAAAATGACATGGAGTTTAGCCATGACGGGTAGGAGTCTTCTAAATCTATGGGGTGAAATCCTGGCCTCATCGAAGTCAGTGGAAAACTTCCAGGCCTGGAGCCAAAATGGTACATAGGAGCCTAAGTCCCAGTTTGAGGTGCCACTGCAATCCAGAGCCCCTTTCCTCATCCAATTGGAACAGCTTCACCAGGAGAGACTGAGGGAGCCCCACATTTGACTTTCCCATAGCACGGTGGTTAGAGCCTCTCCTGACAGATGGGATTGTAACACCGGTCTCCTTTCTCAGCACCAGGCAGAAAGGGGGGAATTGAACCTGGGTCTCCCACATCTCAGGTGAGAGCTCCAACCACTGGGCTAAAAGTTAGAAAGTAGGTGACAGCTCCTTCCCCAGTGGTTTTGTGTGGAGTGAGGCAGGCTCATACCTTGTGTGTCTGACCACCTGACTCCAGGAGCTGAGTTCCTGGCTGGGGGTCGCTGGCTGAGACGGGCACCTCCCTGCAGCCTGGAGTGAGGAGCCCACCTCCCTGAGGGGGCGGGGTTGGGACACCTCTCCTCAGCATCTCCCATTGGCTGGCTTAGGCAGCTCCCAGCCCGTCCTGCTGGTGTTTGTGGGTCGCAGTCTAAGGTGTCTGTCTCTCCCAATGCTTTGTACAGGGAGCCTGGCCCTTAACTCAGGCTTGGGGGTCTCAGGGCTGTTCCAGAGGAAATTTAGGTGCTTAAAAGTCAGTTACTGCAGTGCTGAGTGTCACATGCCTAAGTGCCTCGTGGATCCAGCCCCAGTGGCATCAATGGGACCAGGATTTCACCTACCGAACGTATCAATATGTCTCTGGCTTGAAACTCTGCTTGGCAGCCCCCAGCCCCTGCAGGCATCTACAAACACTGACTGTTGTTTTCACTCCCTCGTGGTCACTTGCTGTTACAAGAAATGAAAGCAGTGATCATGCTTTGTACTCACGCCCAGCGCTGCTTCCCGTCCCGGGCTGTCGGAGCCCCACACAGACACCAGTGGGTCTAGCCATAGAGCCCTGCCCTCTTCACCCTGTTTGCACAGGGGGATCTGAGCACAGAGGGTGACGGGCCCAGTTCTGCCCTCACTGAGGTCAGTGGGAGTTTATCCACCAGGCTGAAGGGGGCAGGCCCTGTGTGAGTTGCCCAAGATATACACGAGGCGTTTGTTTGCCCACGGTTGGTTCAGACAGAGCTGCTGAACCAGCAGAACCAGGCTGAAAGCCAGTGTGATGCTGACGCTCTAGTGCCATGTGCTGGAACAAAAAGTGTGTCAAGTGGGGGTTCCCAGCGCTGGGGAAGGGGTCCCAGGTCCCAGACATGCACCTCGGCACAAACACAATCCCTGCCTCCTAGGGAGGTCGGAGTTAGCCCCCGGAACAAGTACCACATGTATCAATAGCACAACACCTTTCTGTAACCCAGACAGAGCCTGGCTGTTTGGGGACAAAATATGACTACTCTGCAGAGAGCCCCAGGGTCACTCAAATCAGCCCTGTCCATGGCAAGGCTGGGCACAGAACCCTGGTCCCCTCACAGCCGGCCTGGTCTTGGCCAAAAAAACCTCCTGCCACCCATGGGTGAGGAATCCCCAGAGCTCTGACTCACTGCAGCAGAATTCACCCGGCATCGTTATCCCCACAGGAGAAACTCCAGAAAGACATTGAGCTTCTGAATAAAGAGATGGAGGAGATTTCAAAGCTGGAATCCAAGGAGCGGAATAAACTGAATGACTGGACAGTAAGTGTCTGCAGTTTGGGTTAATCTCTCATTTTATTCAAGTATTTTTTTAAATGTACAAGAAAATCATGATAAAAATAGACAACAGCAGCATAGCGTTAAAACAGACAAACAAATAAACCCTGGTTATGATTATAATCAGACTTTATTTCCAGAAAATGTTCAGCTTGAGGAATATGGAGGGGAATGGATGGGTAAAAATGAACAAATCTACATGACACTTAACAGCAA
>VOCO01038118.1:0-11977 GCA_007922225.1 Emydura subglobosa
ATCCTGTGATATTTGCTATTTGGGTAATTTTAAAAATGTAAGGGGATAACAGTAAGCATGCCATTGTTGTTGTGAATACTGGGGGTGCACACCCAAGGAAACTTTGTCAGTTTCAACAGCGCAAGGAGTCTGTGTGGGGGGCTGTTGAAATCCCTATTTGTCAGTTTCAGCAGCGCAGGCTAGAGTGCTTGCCTGTTGAATCCCCTACTTGTAAATTTCAACAATGCAGGAGCCTGCCTGCCTACTGAAAAACTTAAAACCAGGCTTAGTAACTGTCCCAGATCAAAAGCACATTAGAAATCCTCTGTGCAATTAACAAAGTATTCTTGCAGCACCAGGCAGCTGCACTGCCAGGGTTGTCACATTTGAATGAGTTTGGGAAACTGGGTGACAATGTCTTAAGAATTGCCCCAGGATGCTTCAATGATGTCCTCAAGGGGAGGAAAAGATCATTACATTTCTAAAGGAAAAAAACATGCAAAGGTTCAGAAACCTATGGTAAAACATGGATGGATGGTTATGTGTGAAAGACAGTTTGATGTGGTAGTCTGGTCAGACTAAAGAAAAGCTAGAAAAAGGCAATTCTGAACTATAAATTGAAGAAACTCCAAATTGAGAACAGTGCTGTAAGGGTTAAACTGAAAGAGTGTAACTCCTCTGCACATCACAGTACTGCTATCATGCAATAGGAGGAATACACTGATTTTAAATGGAAAACAGCTCAGCATGTTCATAAGTATACTCCTCTCAGTACAGAGGAAATAAGGGGCTTATTAAGAATCTCCCAGATATAAAGCCCAAAGACCCAAACTTGATGTTTTGGAAATAAATGTGTGTGTAAAACAAGATAAGCCTGCTGCCAACAATTGTAAGCAAAAGGGGGAAAAGAGTAAAAGAGTAACCCTATAGAAGCTGGAGGAAATGAAACAGTTAAAAGTTGTAAAATTGTTATAGAAAAATAAATTCTTGGTTTTGTTGCAGCCATTCTGAAGGAAAATGGGCCCTTCTCCTACAGGAATGGTCTGTAAATAAACCTAACTGAAATTAGTCAAATATGGGTGATTTAGTTTAAATCATTAACTGGAGAAAAAAAAAGAAAAGGGATTTCCATTGGAACTTAACTGCCTCCAAATGCATAAAAGGAAATGTAATTTGTGTACAAATGTGTATTCTAAGCAATAATTTGCCGCCGCCCCCCCTCCCCCCCCCCAAGGGGTAGAAAAAGTGTTCTTTTATCTTTCAGGACTATGGAAAAGACTGGTACCAGTAAAACAGCTAGAGAACAAAACCATGGATCTAGTGTTGCAACAAGGGGGGTGTTTTGTGTTTTATGTTTTGTCTTGATTACTAACATTGTTGTGTTGTGTTGTGTTGTGTTGTATTATGTTTTATATTTTGTCTTGTTACTGTTATGGTTGTGTTTGGTATTGAAGGTACTGCATTAAGCAAAAAGAAATCAGGAAGCACTGTAAATCAATGAATTTGGTAGGAAAAGAGATCCTGAAATTAGATTATTTTGTAGTTTTGTACCGAGTAGACAATGTGATTTTAAATTTCAAGTGCCTACATTCACTAGTAGCCTTGTTACAAATTCTGATCATAGAGGCGCCAAAGCCCTCACTTCCTAATTGCAAAAGGAACTGGTGGCACAGGTACCTCAAATTCTAATTTGTGCAAGATCTGCAAGCAGTTTATGCTGCAGTTTTTCTGTCGTCCCTAATCCGGCTACTACTTTGTCATGTTTTCCTGCAGCTGCTATCTATTTTACCATTGTGAAACTCTCCCAATCTGAGCAAGTTTTTTTGTTGTTGTTTTTGTTGTTTGCCTTCACGTCCTAATACCCGCAAGCAAATAACAAGCCTTTTTGAAATGGCAGGGTATGGTAGACAATGAATCTTAAAGTTTGCTTCACTTGTAAAATCCCTGCAGAACCTAACCTGAATTCAGTCACTGAGCTACTTATCTAATCGGCCGAGGCTGTCTTATCTCTTTACTTTTGAGTTTTGCTACTAGAAGGGAGGTTTGCCCACCCCAACTCAACTCCTCGGAGATCACATTACAGCAAGCAATCTGTCTCCCCTCCCCACTTTCGCTCCGTGACTACAGCAGCCATCTAACTCTAGGCAAACTGAGTATGAAAGGCTTTTCCTTTCAGCCCTAATGCTCTGTAAACTTAGATCTAACCAGTTAAAGGTGATGTATACCTTATTCTTCTGTGAAACCTCTACTGCATAAAATGAATTTGACTGTTTTACAAGAGTGCCTGTACATCCTAATTTGCAGAACCAGTTTCACTGCCAAATGGAACGGGCACAAGGTCATGGTTATTGTGCCTCAAAGTGTCAAATTAGATATTTGCAAGAATTGCCCACCAGCAATCTTTGGAGATAAAGTATGGAAGGTAAGCCCTTACCAAAATTGGCCATAGGATCCTTTGGGTTACCCTGGGTTATAAGTTAGTGGGCTGGGAGAGAAAGAAAAAACTATTGGATAACAGGGGCTGTAGTGCATGTAACCCCCATAAATGGGTGTGCCTATCCATACCTTCCTCCGTAGAACCATCACTGTAAATAGATGCCAATGCAATGTAAGTGTTTTGTATACCACAAATCCAAGGGTACAGTACACCTCTCACTGCCAGTCTAACAAAGCTTTCAGTGAACCTTGGGTTAAATTGGCCTAAAATAGCCAATCACTTGTTACAGAAAGCAAAAGTAACCCAGTTTCTGCAGCAAACAAAGCAATATGCTGCAAACAGGATCAAAATAGCAGAATAAGAGCTTACTGCATATCATGGGTATAATGTTTGTACTGGATGGTCCCCCACCTCTTCAGGAATAATGTCTATTATATTTCACTCATTGTTAATTGTTTTAGTTAAGTTGTATTTGTTTAAGTTAGCATATGTGCCATGTGCTATTAAATAAGAAATATACGCTAAGTTAGAAGCCACAAGTCCATAGTGTAAGCCCAGCAAACCCCTACACTGTTATATTGTAATATCTTGCATACCTTGCCCATGCGACTCACTCTGTGACTCACACGAGCAAAGGGGGGATGTCGGATGTTATCATGATTTGATTTCATCGTGTGATTTCATGATTTTTGGTGGTTTGATTTTTGATTTTGTGTCATCATGATTTGATTTGATCATGATTGGGTTGCCCCGAATTTTTTCCTGTTTTCTTTTTCCTGATTCTTTCCCTATTTGCCTAGCATCCCTTTGTGAACTTCACCTCCTCCGTGGGTACCCTTGGTGAACTGGGAAATGGATTACATCCAAATGCCTAAATGTTGTAACTTTGAATATGTGTTAGTCATCATTGATATGTTTTCAGTATGGGTAAAAGCATATCCTTCTAAGCAAGCAGATGTGAGTAACTGTCGCCAAGAAACTATTGAAAGAATTTATACCTTGGTTTGGGTTACCCCTCATCCTGGACAGCGATAAAGGAACCCACTCCACAGAACAAGTCATTCAAAACCTACGTGCAGAAACCAGCTTAAAGTGGCCAAATGGCTTACCCATGCCTCTCATGTATCTGAGAAATACTGTCAACAGAAAACATGGACTATCTCCACATGAGATCCTTATGGCCAGATCCATGAGATCACCACTAGACTCACAAGGATTGAATCTGCCCTTAACTGATGAGGTGATACTGAACTATTGTTAATTATTAATGAAGTGTGTTAAGTCTATCTATTCTCAGGTTCAAGAAGCCCTTCCAGCACCTGCAACAGAACTGTACCACTCCCTCCAATCTGGCAATGGGGTCTGTGTAAAAGTCCATCAACAACAGAATGTGTTGCAACCTCAGTGGAAAGGACCTTATTTAGTGCTGCTAACCACTAACACTGCAGTGCAATGTCAAAGATACCTTAACTGGATTCATGCTTCACATTGTAAGCAGACTCTACCGTCCAAAGAAGAAAACAACCAAGAAATCCAGCAGTTAATGGACATTTTGTTTCGCTGTGAAAGTTCAAAACCCTCCAAGAAGACCTTACATTCTAACTGCCTTGACTGCCTGTTAATCTTGTTTGATGTAATGCAACCTGAATATGTACATAGTTCTAATGTTTTCCCTTGTAATAATGTATAACCATGCATTATCCCAGTTTCTCCTCGAAGACCATGCCTGTAGTTTTGGGTATGATTGTCCAAGCAGACAACCGCCTCCCTTACCTCCCCGTAGCATGCCCAGTGGATAAGGCATCAGACCAACCTGGAGCCTGGGCCTCCTGGACCGATGCCCCACTGGTCAGTGTGCGGGAAGGGTAGGTGCCTGGACCACTCTTTAGATGAGAGTGAGGGTGTGTGGAAGTACAATTTATAGCAGGACAAGTGCTTGAACCTGAACTACAGAAAATGGCTTCGTGGAACAGGCAAACCTAAGTGTGTTTAGCAAAAGTTTTTGTTTCAATTTTGTTGTAAATCCACCCCCAGTAGTAATGGATAAGAGAGGCCACAGATGCTTATGCCCTTTCAAATCAAAGTCTTTTTATGTTGTACTGAAAGTACAAAAGGGAGGATTGTGGAATCAAAGAAATAATCATATAATTGATTATTAGAATGCCTGGTCTGAAACTGGTCATAGAAGGCCTGGCCTGAAGTTGTAGCCTGAAACTGAAATTAGGATAAAGATGTTAAAGTCACACAAGAGGTCTCTGAACCACACCCGAGAGGCAAGTCTCTGTTATGAGCCTTAAGCCTGTTTGAAGTCTGAACAGACTTCACCCATTTTGATAAATACCAGTACCTGCCCCCCTTTGTCTTACCGGCCCCATAGAAACTTACTCCATACAAATTAGCATTTGAACAAGTATTGTGTCACCACCCATCTTCGGGTGTTAGCCAGGGTCCCTGAAAACCTGATTGTATACTCAAGTGACTCATTGGGCGTTCCTGTGAGGGCATCTGGTGTGCCCACTGTGCATTGTGATTGTCTTTCCTGTTAAGTATAAACTTTTAATCAAATTCCACTATACGATCAACATGTAAATGAACCTAAGCAACCCCTATATAAGTCTTTTGTATCTGTTAGCAAGTTGAAGTACATTTGCCCAGCATCCAGACATGCTGCTTGACTTCCCTATAGCCACCTGGGTTTTCCCTATGGCTATAGTATTCCCCATAGCTATGGTTATGTGATTGTGTGTGTCACAATTAAAGCTGCACCCGATCCAACTCTAAAATGTAGCAGTGTGATTCTTTTCCACGACAATTTGGTGCCGTGACTCGGATCTCCAAGCGCTGGGCTCACCCAGGAAGGACCATGGATCGCTCCCCTTCAACCTCCTCAGTGCCATTCAAAGGTAAGAGACCTTTTAAATCTCTATTTGGGGTCTTGAAGGAGGGCTGTCCATAGGCTTCCTATTTGAGAACAGCCAAGCGAGATCTGAACTTTTTTAAGGATCGGGGTAAGCTTTAAATTGTCTGTATCTATCTGTTTTGTCTGTATGTAACTGAAGTGGTCACCTGGTTTATTGTGGGCTGCAGACCTTAAGTCTCCCCACTTGGTTTATTGTGATCACCTGGTTTATTGTGGGCTGCAGACATTAGGTCTCCCCCACTTGGGTTATTGTGATACTGGAAAGCGCGCCAGGTACTGCGGGCTGGAGACACAAGTCTCTACCCCGGCAGGTTTTACTGCGGGCTAAAGATGAAAGTCTTTACCCCGTCAGGTACTGTGAGCTGGGGATGCAAGTCTCCACCTCGACAGGTACTGCGGGCTGGAAATGCAAGTTTCCACCCCGGCAGGTTTTACTGCGGGTCGAGGACGCTCCCCGTCAGGTACTGCAGGCTGAGGATATTAGTCCCCCTGGCAGGTTTACTGCAGGTTTTACGGGCTGAAGGACACTATTAGATCCTTACCCCGGCGGACTGCGGGCTGTGGACACTGTTAGATCCACACCCCGGCAGGTTTAGGTTTTACTGCAGGTTACACGGGTCCCGGCAGACTACAGGCTAAGGATCATGTCCTCTGCCTGGTAGGTTTTTGATTTCACTGCCAGCTGAAGGTAGAAATCTTCACCTTGGCAGGATTGGGTTCTTTCTTTCCTTCTCTTTTATAAACTGAAGCTACATAGATTTATATTTTCTTTTCTGTCAGCTAAGGATGGGAATTTTCACCTTAGCAAGTTTAAGTTTCTGTCAGTGGAGGGCTGGTTCTTCCCTGTAGCAGGTTTAAGCATTACACCCAGGAAACTTCAGAGGGTGGGAAAGTAATGTGTGGGTATGACTCAAATGATTGTGCTTAGCTAAATGAGCTGTTGACCAGGTCTTGGACTAAGGCAAGTTCTAGCCGCCCTGATTCCACTGCAAGCCTTGTTGGCGCTAACCGGTGTGAGTCAATTGCAAGGGGGGCTTGCCTGAACCTAGTGACCCAACGGACAGGCGGAGTGTTTTGCAGCCGAAGAGGCTATCCCTTTCCCCCTTCAATTCATGAGCTTCCTTAGATCCGTTGTCCAAATGGACTCCTGTGACTTTGGAAGACCCCTTCTGTGTCTTGTCTCCTTTCCTAACCCCCTCCCACTAAATAAGCGTTCCATCATCGGGTTCATTTCACCCCAGCTGCATTGCGGGCTGAATTGAAGCGGTGTGGATCCCTCAATAAGCCATTCCTCTGTATGTGTGTGAGTGTGTGTGATAAGGGGAACAGGACAATCTAGGCAAGTGTCAGGTCCCCCAAAGGGAACCCCAGTGTATTATCTAGTATGCATTAAGCTCCCTGAACTTGCAAGTTTCTAGCAAATTGGCATTCTTACACTAAAAATGACCTGGCCAGGCAATTTCCTGATGTGAAAACACAGTATCCCAGGCACAATGGGGTGCATTTTTTGAATTAGTATATAAAAGCTTCAAAACATCACAAACTTGAATTCTCAAAGCCTCCCTGTAAAAATTAAAACAGCAATGGAAGGAGGTTTGGGTCTAACATCTGTAAGACCCCTATGAATGTTTGTCTGTCTCTATCTCTTTCTGTGTATGCCTATCAGAATGTGTGAGTGTGAATGAAGGTACGGATTGAAACATGTGTCTCTGTTGTTGATACAGTATTAATGCTGTTTTCTTGAGTGTTACACTGGTAATATTGTTTCCCTAACTAAAGAACTATATTAAGGTTGTTACAGTGTTAATACTTTTCCTATTATTACTATTTACTAAGTTTCTGTATTCTCAATGAAGGTGGCTTGTTGCCTTATCCCCAAGAGAAATAGATCCTGTGATATTTGCTATTTGGGTAATTTTAAAAATGTAAGGGGATAACAGTAAGCATGCCATTGTTGTTGTGAATACTGGGGGTGCACACCCAAGGAAACTTTGTCAGTTTCAACAGCGCAAGGAGTCTGTGTGGGGGGCTGTTGAAATCCCTATTTGTCAGTTTCAGCAGCGCAGGCTAGAGTGCTTGCCTGTTGAATCCCCTACTTGTAAATTTCAACAATGCAGGAGCCTGCCTGCCTACTGAAAAACTTAAAACCAGGCTTAGTAACTGTCCCAGATCAAAAGCACATTAGAAATCCTCTGTGCAATTAACAAAGTATTCTTGCAGCACCAGGCAGCTGCACTGCCAGGGTTGTCACATTTGAATGAGTTTGGGAAACTGGGTGACAATGTCTTAAGAATTGCCCCAGGATGCTTCAATGATGTCCTCAAGGGGAGGAAAAGATCATTACATTTCTAAAGGAAAAAAACATGCAAAGGTTCAGAAACCTATGGTAAAACATGGATGGATGGTTATGTGTGAAAGACAGTTTGATGTGGTAGTCTGGTCAGACTAAAGAAAAGCTAGAAAAAGGCAATTCTGAACTATAAATTGAAGAAACTCCAAATTGAGAACAGTGCTGTAAGGGTTAAACTGAAAGAGTGTAACTCCTCTGCACATCACAGTACTGCTATCATGCAATAGGAGGAATACACTGATTTTAAATGGAAAACAGCTCAGCATGTTCATAAGTATACTCCTCTCAGTACAGAGGAAATAAGGGGCTTATTAAGAATCTCCCAGATATAAAGCCCAAAGACCCAAACTTGATGTTTTGGAAATAAATGTGTGTGTAAAACAAGATAAGCCTGCTGCCAACAATTGTAAGCAAAAGGGGGAAAAGAGTAAAAGAGTAACCCTATAGAAGCTGGAGGAAATGAAACAGTTAAAAGTTGTAAAATTGTTATAGAAAAATAAATTCTTGGTTTTGTTGCAGCCATTCTGAAGGAAAATGGGCCCTTCTCCTACAGGAATGGTCTGTAAATAAACCTAACTGAAATTAGTCAAATATGGGTGATTTAGTTTAAATCATTAACTGGAGAAAAAAAAAGAAAAGGGATTTCCATTGGAACTTAACTGCCTCCAAATGCATAAAAGGAAATGTAATTTGTGTACAAATGTGTATTCTAAGCAATAATTTGCCGCCGCCCCCCCTCCCCCCCCCCAAGGGGTAGAAAAAGTGTTCTTTTATCTTTCAGGACTATGGAAAAGACTGGTACCAGTAAAACAGCTAGAGAACAAAACCATGGATCTAGTGTTGCAACAAGGGGGGTGTTTTGTGTTTTATGTTTTGTCTTGATTACTAACATTGTTGTGTTGTGTTGTGTTGTGTTGTATTATGTTTTATATTTTGTCTTGTTACTGTTATGGTTGTGTTTGGTATTGAAGGTACTGCATTAAGCAAAAAGAAATCAGGAAGCACTGTAAATCAATGAATTTGGTAGGAAAAGAGATCCTGAAATTAGATTATTTTGTAGTTTTGTACCGAGTAGACAATGTGATTTTAAATTTCAAGTGCCTACATTCACTAGTAGCCTTGTTACAAATTCTGATCATAGAGGCGCCAAAGCCCTCACTTCCTAATTGCAAAAGGAACTGGTGGCACAGGTACCTCAAATTCTAATTTGTGCAAGATCTGCAAGCAGTTTATGCTGCAGTTTTTCTGTCGTCCCTAATCCGGCTACTACTTTGTCATGTTTTCCTGCAGCTGCTATCTATTTTACCATTGTGAAACTCTCCCAATCTGAGCAAGTTTTTTTGTTGTTGTTTTTGTTGTTTGCCTTCACGTCCTAATACCCGCAAGCAAATAACAAGCCTTTTTGAAATGGCAGGGTATGGTAGACAATGAATCTTAAAGTTTGCTTCACTTGTAAAATCCCTGCAGAACCTAACCTGAATTCAGTCACTGAGCTACTTATCTAATCGGCCGAGGCTGTCTTATCTCTTTACTTTTGAGTTTTGCTACTAGAAGGGAGGTTTGCCCACCCCAACTCAACTCCTCGGAGATCACATTACAGCAAGCAATCTGTCTCCCCTCCCCACTTTCGCTCCGTGACTACAGCAGCCATCTAACTCTAGGCAAACTGAGTATGAAAGGCTTTTCCTTTCAGCCCTAATGCTCTGTAAACTTAGATCTAACCAGTTAAAGGTGATGTATACCTTATTCTTCTGTGAAACCTCTACTGCATAAAATGAATTTGACTGTTTTACAAGAGTGCCTGTACATCCTAATTTGCAGAACCAGTTTCACTGCCAAATGGAACGGGCACAAGGTCATGGTTATTGTGCCTCAAAGTGTCAAATTAGATATTTGCAAGAATTGCCCACCAGCAATCTTTGGAGATAAAGTATGGAAGGTAAGCCCTTACCAAAATTGGCCATAGGATCCTTTGGGTTACCCTGGGTTATAAGTTAGTGGGCTGGGAGAGAAAGAAAAAACTATTGGATAACAGGGGCTGTAGTGCATGTAACCCCCATAAATGGGTGTGCCTATCCATACCTTCCTCCGTAGAACCATCACTGTAAATAGATGCCAATGCAATGTAAGTGTTTTGTATACCACAAATCCAAGGGTACAGTACACCTCTCACTGCCAGTCTAACAAAGCTTTCAGTGAACCTTGGGTTAAATTGGCCTAAAATAGCCAATCACTTGTTACAGAAAGCAAAAGTAACCCAGTTTCTGCAGCAAACAAAGCAATATGCTGCAAACAGGATCAAAATAGCAGAATAAGAGCTTACTGCATATCATGGGTATAATGTTTGTACTGGATGGTCCCCCACCTCTTCAGGAATAATGTCTATTATATTTCACTCATTGTTAATTGTTTTAGTTAAGTTGTATTTGTTTAAGTTAGCATATGTGCCATGTGCTATTAAATAAGAAATATACGCTAAGTTAGAAGCCACAAGTCCATAGTGTAAGCCCAGCAAACCCCTACACTGTTATATTGTAATATCTTGCATACCTTGCCCATGCGACTCACTCTGTGACTCACACGAGCAAAGGGGGGATGTCGGATGTTATCATGATTTGATTTCATCGTGTGATTTCATGATTTTTGGTGGTTTGATTTTTGATTTTGTGTCATCATGATTTGATTTGATCATGATTGGGTTGCCCCGAATTTTTTCCTGTTTTCTTTTTCCTGATTCTTTCCCTATTTGCCTAGCATCCCTTTGTGAACTTCACCTCCTCCGTGGGTACCCTTGGTGAACTGGGAAATGGATTACATCCAAATGCCTAAATGTTGTAACTTTGAATATGTGTTAGTCATCATTGATATGTTTTCAGTATGGGTAAAAGCATATCCTTCTAAGCAAGCAGATGTGAGTAACTGTCGCCAAGAAACTATTGAAAGAATTTATACCTTGGTTTGGGTTACCCCTCATCCTGGACAGCGATAAAGGAACCCACTCCACAGAACAAGTCATTCAAAACCTACGTGCAGAAACCAGCTTAAAGTGGCCAAATGGCTTACCCATGCCTCTCATGTATCTGAGAAATACTGTCAACAGAAAACATGGACTATCTCCACATGAGATCCTTATGGCCAGATCCATGAGATCACCACTAGACTCACAAGGATTGAATCTGCCCTTAACTGATGAGGTGATACTGAACTATTGTTAATTATTAATGAAGTGTGTTAAGTCTATCTATTCTCAGGTTCAAGAAGCCCTTCCAGCACCTGCAACAGAACTGTACCACTCCCTCCAATCTGGCAATGGGGTCTGTGTAAAAGTCCATCAACAACAGAATGTGTTGCAACCTCAGTGGAAAGGACCTTATTTAGTGCTGCTAACCACTAACACTGCAGTGCAATGTCAAAGATACCTTAACTGGATTCATGCTTCACATTGTAAGCAGACTCTACCGTCCAAAGAAGAAAACAACCAAGAAATCCAGCAGTTAATGGACATTTTGTTTCGCTGTGAAAGTTCAAAACCCTCCAAGAAGACCTTACATTCTAACTGCCTTGACTGCCTGTTAATCTTGTTTGATGTAATGCAACCTGAATATGTACATAGTTCTAATGTTTTCCCTTGTAATAATGTATAACCATGCATTATCCCAGTTTCTCCTCGAAGACCATGCCTGTAGTTTTGGGTATGATTGTCCAAGCAGACAACCGCCTCCCTTACCTCCCCGTAGCATGCCCAGTGGATAAGGCATCAGACCAACCTGGAGCCTGGGCCTCCTGGACCGATGCCCCACTGGTCAGTGTGCGGGAAGGGTAGGTGCCTGGACCACTCTTTAGATGAGAGTGAGGGTGTGTGGAAGTACAATTTATAGCAGGACAAGTGCTTGAACCTGAACTACAGAAAATGGCTTCGTGGAACAGGCAAACCTAAGTGTGTTTAGCAAAAGTTTTTGTTTCAATTTTGTTGTAAATCCACCCCCAGTAGTAATGGATAAGAGAGGCCACAGATGCTTATGCCCTTTCAAATCAAAGTCTTTTTATGTTGTACTGAAAGTACAAAAGGGAGGATTGTGGAATCAAAGAAATAATCATATAATTGATTATTAGAATGCCTGGTCTGAAACTGGTCATAGAAGGCCTGGCCTGAAGTTGTAGCCTGAAACTGAAATTAGGATAAAGATGTTAAAGTCACACAAGAGGTCTCTGAACCACACCCGAGAGGCAAGTCTCTGTTATGAGCCTTAAGCCTGTTTGAAGTCTGAACAGACTTCACCCATTTTGATAA
>VOCO01038209.1:0-17946 GCA_007922225.1 Emydura subglobosa
ATGGCCAAAAGACAGAGGGTATATAAGATCAAACCACAGAATCCATTCTGTCTATGTTCCTGTCCAGCTGCAGACACACACCTACCTCTGGATTTATTCATCTTGCAACTGAACCGAAGGACTTAGACCCATCCAGGTACTGAATGTGAACCAGAGTAGACTATACAAGCCTGCAACTCCACATTTCTTCCAGAAACCTGATATATATGGACTTTTAATCATTTGTATATCTGTGATTGCTCTAACCCTCTAACACTTCTCTCATGGTTTATTTCTTTCTTTTCACAATAAACCTTTAGTTTTAGATACTAAAGGATTGGCTGCCAGCGTAGTATTTTAGGTAAGATCCAAACTTATATTGACCTGGTGCTGTGGCTGACCCCTTCGTTTTCAGAGTGTGGGTGCCTCTTTAAGGTGTCTCTAATTGACCGCCCAAATTCACTAGCCACTTTTGAAACCCTAGGCGGGTAATGTCACACTGTGACTAGAGACATCTATTGATGGAATAACAGCTTAATATTTACTGATTCTTATTCATTGGACATGTTAGAATTTAGTCTGTTCGAAAATGACGAGATCTTGCTCATTTACTAGATAATTAACTTTTTGCTGGTGACGTGTGTCAAGCTGCATTAGGATGGTAATTGGAATTTAATTAAATACAAAGCGGCACATGGAATTTATTTTTATTAAACAGTCTTGCATCCAGTAGCATAGCCCCGGGATCACTCAGAGCGCCTGTTGTGCCGTATGTATGAATCTTGACACCAAAAGTGAGGTGTTTTTCCCTTTATTTTTTTCTTTTATACAGAAAAGCTCAAAGTTTTTTTTATATGGGCTCATGGATTCAACATACTGAATTTTGATTTAAATATTGTAAAAGGTTATAATATTCTTAGGCCTTAACATATTATGTGTTAAATTCAGACTTCATTTTAAACAGGTTAATTTTTTAAAAGAAAAAATATTGTAATTCAAATAACAAAATGAAGAAAACAATTTAAAGTCATCATTTTTTTTCTGAGAGTGAACAGAACAATTGAGGGAACCTGCCTGTCAGTAAGTGGGGGTGCTTCCTACCCCACTTATACCCAGAGGTGGTTTCCTGTGGGTGATGGCGTAAAAAATCTCTGTGTTGCCCCATCTCACCCATGGTTTGGGCTGGTGGGAAGGGAAAGGTTTAATTATTATGGCACCCACTGATAATGACTGGGGGGGGCAGGGGACAGCTCCTCAGGTAATCTGGCTTTGGGGCAGAGAACCACATTCTATTTTTGCACTTGCAGTGGTCCTGGGTTTCTTTGAAAGAGCAGAATGACTCATCACAAATGAATGGTGCTGCCTTGTACACTCTTTTATGGATTGGAGTCTGCCTTAACCAGAGAGATTGGAGTTGGGACTGGGACATCTGCCGCTGCTTGGAACCCACCCTGTAGCCTCTGAGGACTCATCTACCCATACATCTGCAGCTGCAAAGTGGAGTTAAACTGGTGGAAGTGTGTATGTGGACACTCTTATTTCAGTTTAGCTGCAAAGGACTTCCTAAAGGACTTAAGCTGAATAAAATCAGCCTGGTTCAAACATTTGCACTGGTTTGACCTCCGACAGTAAACTAAACCAGTGTAGATCTGAATATAGACAAGTCCTGAATCAGATGTCGTGGCCCCTGACATGGAGCTGATTGGAGACCAGCACGTGTCACAAGCTTGTGGTGTGAGAGGAGAGATGGAAGGAGGAGGGTGTCCCACTGATGTGGAAGAACAGCTAAAGGAGCCCCTTAAGCTGTGGAGAAAAGAGGGGAGCCAGGCGATGGGAAGAGGCTGGGCAGAGTCACTGAGGCATGTCCAGAAGTGGACATGCTTTCAGCAGTGCCTGGAACTGTTCAAACTACCTGTGTGGGTGCAGCAGGAAACTGAGCGTGCCATTGAGCTCCTGTGGAATAGGTACCCAGCTTGTTCCTGTTGCTTGTATTTTTTGTGTGTCTGCATTTGGCCAAAGGTCTTGCAGTGGGCGGGGGTTGTTACCCCTCTGAAATCATGGTCCCCGTTTCCCTCTGGTCTGCTTCTCTTTTGTGTTCCCTCGCTGAGAAAAATGTGAGGTGCACACCCAAACCATTGCACGGAACTAGGGCCCTGCGTGTGAATGAAAATGAACCCTAGTCTGGGGGTGGCAGGTAACACCATCTGCTCCTGCATTTTTGCTGGTGCAGCTGCTGTGCCTGTGAGATGTGGCCCTGAGCTCTGGGGAAAGCTCTTCCTAAAGCTGATGTGCAGGAAGAGGAGGATGGGGATGTTGAGATCTCCAAATCTCACACATGCTGGAGCTGGAAGCTTCATCTCCCATGAAGGCGGCCAGGAGTAATTCCCGAGTGCCTTTGTTGGTGTCACTGTCACTAATGGAAATCCCTTGTTCTGAGAATCAAGATTTCAAAGGAAACTTTCTTCAGACAAGGAGAGTGACGGGCAGTCCTTAGTCTGGGGGACCGGGGGCTTGCTTCAGACTCTCAGCACAGAGGTTCCTGTATGTGGGACTGGAAGGAGCTTGATAGATCTTCCTCGTGTACATCTGATGCCTTTGCTACTCTGCCCTCATGTAACTGCACTTACATCTAGAGAAGGAGCCTTAGAAAACCCAGTGGGTCTGTCCGAGGATGGCTCCCCGCAGGGTCTTCCACTGACTCTTCTGTTAAATGCTGTGAACTTGACTATATTGTAGCTGCAAACAGAAATACCAAATCCCTTGTTTCTCAGACAGCCAGAGGCTGCAGTCTGTGCGGGGGATGCCTTCAGGCGGCTCTGACACCAGATGGATTTTGCACCCCTCAACCTCTCTATCGCCTCTGCGGGAGGTGGAATAGCTACTCAGACAGCAGCCTCCCCTCTGGCGTAGGTAATGTCATCACTGAAATGCTACAGCAGTGCAGGTGCAGCATTGAGTGTGTGGGGAAAGTCTGATTATTTTTTCAAAATGCTTCTTCCCAGTAGGAGACAGAAAAAAGGTGAGTGCGTGACACATTCCCAGCACTTCTCTTCTCTGCTCATCTGTAAGCCGAGAGTCAGTCTGGGTAGTAGATCTGAGTATCTATGCAGGAGCAGTGGGAGAAATTCAACAGTCCAGTGGTATCTTCTAGTCCTAGGAGCCATTTAACTATGTGCTGGCTGGGCGAGTGTGGGGGTGATTTGGGACTGGGCGAGTGTATTATTGTGTTTAGCTCTCGGACTGGGGGGTGTAATTACTGTCTGTACACAGCGGGGGGAGGAAGCACCCTGGGAGTCACAATAGATTCTTCCTCGATGGACACTCAGGCACTGATCCTGTCTGCTTTCCAGAAGCTCTCAGGCTTTGTCTCTTTCAGGTCATGGGTCTAATGATGAGCTCAGGAAATGTGCTTCCTGGCAAGTCCTTGTCCCAGTTACAGTCCCAGTTCTGATCATCATCACTACCCTAGCAGCATTTCTAGCAGGTAAGGGCCTGGCCCACCCAGTCTCTGCTCCCCTGGGTCTGGGGAGGCAGGGAAGTGACTGACCAGTGAATCCAGTGGGGCTAAAATTGCTTGCCCTGACTTAGCTGTTAGACATAATAACTCTGCCTCTGAGCATTAACCTACTGCACTGGACCTTCCGATGTGTCCTTGGTGTTAGACCCAGCTGGTGCTCCTTCCCTGAAAGGGTTAAATTTCAGGGTCAGTGGCATACGGCGGGTCTCTGGCGCCCAAGGGCCGAACCAACATTTGCGCCGCCCCCCGCCTCACGCCACCTTTTGTGTAGGGCAGGAGGGGTCCCACTGCTGCCCCCCAGCTGCCCCAGGGAGCGGGGTCTGTATCTGCGCGGAGTGTGAGGCCTCAAATGCAGGTTTGGCTCCTCCGCCCCCCACTCCACGCACTTACCTGGCGCATGACACCCACCTCTCCCCCTGCAGCCCGGCAGCCCGGTGCTGTCTCTGATGGGGGTGACCTCAACCCCCTGGTCTGCACAGGGGGCCTGGGCCGGCCCTTTATGATGCATGGGGGGGGAGGTGCTGAGGGGCGCCCCTTAGAGCCTCCTGCACCCCCCCGCCCTCCACCTGTTGAGAAGGGCTGGCCTGGCGCACCCCTCTGCACTTACCCGCAGCCTGGCGCCGGGGGTGGGGGCCAGTTCGACCCATCGTGACGAGTGGAGGACGGGGTGAGGCTGCCTCATATCAGCCGGTGCCAGGCTGCGGGGCTGGAGTTGTGGGTAAGTGCGCTCCGGGCTGGCCCTTCCAGAGGGCAGGGGTCACAGCAGGCTCTGCACCCCTGAGAGCCTCCTCTGCCCCCCGCCCCCTGCGCGTCGTGAAGGGCCAGTGTGGCGTCCCCCAAACCTCCCCCTTGCAGGCCTGCGCCCATGGGCCTGCCCCCCCCCATTCGCCCCCTCAGTACGCCACTGTTCAGCGAGACTGTCCAAGGAGTTTTGCATAACTGTCCCTGCTGCTGCACTGAGGAAGAAGGCGGGGGTGGGGCTTTCAAAAGGAGGTTGCCAGAGTTGAGTGCCCCCTGAACTTCCCTGCGAGTTGGGACAGACTCACAGGCTGTTGGGGCAGGTCCCAGCTGAACCGTCTCTTTAAAGGGTGACTTTGGCACTGAACCTTTTTAACTCACCTCTTAACTTCGTAGACGGTTTCCATTTCTGAGCTTCTGGTGCCACCTATTTATGTCTCTGGGAACAGCACTTGGTAAAACTAATTCACATGGCTCCTAAACCTCTGCACGGACTTCTTTTAAACACAGGATAAAATGCTCTGAGCTGTGCTAGTCCCCCGCCGCTCAGGGCTGGGAACATCCCTGGAATTCTCACTGGTGCAGACACTTACATTAAACAAATCTCTGCTGGGCTGGCTCTAGCATCAGATTCTCTGGGAGCCTGTCTCTTGCACAGATTAGTGCTGTTGGGGTTTGTTCTCTAATGTGAGTCCAATCCCATCTTCATCCTAAGATACATCTGTAAAGCACAGAGTCTGGCTGGGGAGCCAGCTGGCTGGGTTAGCAGGATGTCCCTGGGTTAGCTGACCCAACGTCCCACACAATCTTTATTTTTATTTGGTTTGAATATTCGTCTGTGCCAGCCATTGGTTAATGCTCCCCCTACCTGCCTGCTCCATGCCTTCATGGTGCATCTGGTGTGATCACACTCTGCTCTTGGTTGCTTGTTAGCTGCAATTTCAGTGAATTTGACCCCCAGAAACTAAGCCACTAAAGAGGAGGGGATCGGTTTCCTATCTTGTTTCAAATGGCCTATTTCCTCCCTCAGCACAGCTGCCAGGGGTGTAAGGAGCCAGCAGCCTGGATCTGAGGGAGTCTCCCCCTCATTTGCTCAGATAGAATCAGGCTGGTTGGACACAGTCTCTGACCCTGTATTACTTACCCCATTTTCAGTGGAAAAATCCAAACCACCTCTGGCTGCTCCGGCCTCCCCTGCTGGGTCCTGCTGCCCGGAGGGCTGGATCGGATACTGAGGGAAATGCTATTATTTCTCAGAGACTGAAGGGAACTGGACCTACAGCCAGAGCCAGTGCTCTTCACTCAGCGCCTCCCTGGCTGGGATCGACAGTGAGCAGGACAAGGTGAGCGAGTGGCAGATGCTTCATCCCAACAGATGGGGCTTGGCAGGGCTGGAATCAGGCTGGGGTCAGCCCCAGGGTCCCAGAAATTGCCCTGTTGCCTCTTATGCTGGGAAACCTGAGAGTGTTTCTGGCAGCCAAATCCCAGCCCTGGCTAGAGCTGGGCTCACAGTCAGGGGTCACGGGGATCCCTCACTCCCAGCCCACCCTCCTCTTCCCCAGAGCCCCAGGTGGGAGGATCCCTCTCTGTAGGGCTGGGCTGGCCCTAGCCACTGGACTGCCTGTCGAGAACCTGCCTCCCCAGCTCACCACAGCCAGTGACTCCATGGGGGGCGGAGGGGCTCCGTGTCCCTGCCCGGGAAAGCACTAAGGCTCTTGGGCTCTGCCGGGAGAGCGCTCAGCCCTTCCTCAGAGCAGCCACCGCCTGTTTGGCTGAGTGGGGGGCGCCATGTGCAACATGCTGGGAAGGAGCCTGGCAGGTGCCAGCAACGCCAGAGTTGCCCAGACTGGAGAAGGGCAGGGGCAGGTCTGTCCATGTAAACATGGATTTGGGGATGGAGACAGTGGGGGGTGAATGTGGCCTCTGAGCAGCCCTCAGCTCCTGCATGTGTCCCCAGCTCCCAGCTGAGCAGGTCCCAGTCTGATGGGGCTCCCAGCAAACTGAGATTCTCGGTCAGCGATTGCCTCACTGGCTGAGGCTGCTGTCACAGGGCGGAGCTGCCAGCTGCTGTTCTCGAAGGGGCCGGTGGAGGGAAGAACTGCTACTCTAGAAAATCTTGTCTCTGTGACCCCCAACTGGCTCATTAGCCTGACTGGTTCTCAGCCTCCCTGTGGGCCGGGCTGGGCTGGTGTTGTCGGACCTGGGACCTGGCAAACTCCAGGTGGCCCATCCAAACCTGAACTTCTGAGCAGTGGCCACACAGAGCCACAGGGCAGCCGAGCATCACAGCCAGGGGCCTAAATATGATCTGGTTTGTCTGATTTTTCAGGGTTTCCTGCTGCGCTATAAGGGCTTCTTTGACTGTTGGATCGGCCTCCAGAGGGAGCTGGGCCAGCCCTGGAGATGGCCCAATGGCACCAAATTCAACCTCCAGTGAGTCCCATTCCCTCTAGTAACGTTGTCAGTGTTAGCTCACAGGTGTCGCTGTGCTGCCAACGGAACAAGAATTTATCTAACCGTGGGGGGTGCCACGCAGTGTGTGTACGAGTGACCTGTGCAATCTCTCCCCTTTGTGGTTGAATGGTTCCTTCCCCGAATGGTTTACAATATAGCACAGTCCTGGGCATGGGGAAGGCTGCTTCTCCGTTGGAGGGGCCATTAACCAGAGCTTCCTTCCCCAGTGGGCTGTGTCAGTGGAATTTAAAGCCCTTAACTCTTCTGAACTGAGTAGTATGGAGCCTAACGTCTGCTCTGCACTGTTGGTGTAACTTCCGGGTCTCTCCCTTGGAAGGTGCTAGAGAGAAATCTCATTTCACTACTAAGAATCTGTCCTGACGGCCCCTGGGGTCTGAAACAGGCTCGCAACACTCTGACAGTCCCAGAGCTGCCTGGGGAGGATTGTATCAAACTCTTTTCTGTGGGGAGCTTTTGCTGTTGGCTGTCACATGAGAGAGGCCTGTGGAATCTCTCCCCTTTGGGTCAAAAGGGACTGGAGAGCAAGACGGGTCTAGGTGAGAGCATCAGACAAAGATGAGTGGTGGGTAAGTCGTGCCAAATATCTACCCAGCATAAAGAGATCACTGGAAGCCCCAGCTGTTGTTTTTCAGCCCCCACCTCTTTCCCCGCTCCCTGCCCTGCAGTACCTGCTATCTTCCTACACTCTTGTTTTCCCCCTTCTGCCAGGGAGGAGTCTGAAATGGGGCAGATGTCCGTGCGTGCAGCTCCTCCCTTTGCTGACCTGCCTGTGTGTGTAACTGATGGGAAATACCCAGCACTCCCTGACTCCAGCCCCCGCTGTCTGTGTTGCAGGTTTCCAATAGGAGGAGGAGGCGACTGTGCATATCTGAGTGATGAGAACTGGGTCAGCAGCTCGAGGTATGGCACAGAGAAACTCTGGATCTGCAGCAAACCTGATGCCCAAATAACAGGGGCAGGGAAAGGACATGACATGGAATCACAAGTTTGAGACTTATTGGGACTCCGGAGTTCACAGGCCTTTCTCTCTCTGAGCGTCCCTCTGCAGTGCTTAGCTCCTGTTCAACTGCACACTCCCGGAACGCTCAGATTTGCTGTTCCCAAAGGAATCGTACACATGAACTTACAAGGTTCAACTCGGGAACACCCTCTGGTTAACACACAGTGCCTTGACAAACTTATCCTGGTTTGCACTATAAATATATTATCAAGGAACAGAAATTCAAGTGAGAGAGACTGTGCCTCAAAGCTGTCCCCTGGAACCCCACATTCAGCCCTGTCCTATCATTGTTTTGTACAAAGTGTGCCTTGAGGTTTCATTTTGAAAGTCTTGATCTCTTGAACATTAATACCCTGTTGGATTGTATGTGCAATCTTCGTACGTGAAGTGATGAAGTGGTGCTGTGCATGTTACTAAAATATGTTGTGAGGTGGGAAACCCCCAAAGCCAGCCAGTCAGGTGTAACAATGGAGTGGCCTTAATGGCTCACTGACACCCAACAAGGAGAGAATCCACTATCTCAAACTGCTTATGTGCTTTCTCTGTGAAGTCTTCATGGTAGTCAATGGACACTGCCTAACCAATGGGGGTGGATGCCCACAGTCACAGCTTGTTGGAAAGATCTATGCTGAAGAAGCTATAAAAGAAGGGAAGTGACATCATCACTTAGCTTCACTCCCACCACAACTCAACACCTGGAAACACCTCTGGAGGACAAAGACTTTTGAACTGGGGAAGGGGTCCTGGGCTGGAGAAGTGCTTCAGCTTCTGTGTTAAGAATCTGTAACCTGCCTGTACCACGTGTAATTTATCTTTCTGTAGCTAATAAACATGTTTTAATATTTTACTAAAACTGTGGTTTGAGTGAAGTGACTGGGAAATCTGCTCAGTTACAAAGGCGGCTGCATGTTGACTTGCCTTTGAAGTGGTGAACTGAATATTGAACTTTACACTGGCCAGGCGTCTGACCAGCTCCAGATGGTACCGTTCTGGGGTGCAGGGCTGGAGAGCTGGAGGGGAAGTGGCTGTTGCCTCTATTGTTGGTTCATGAATGGCTGGAGAAAGCATTCATGTAACTCGGCTGGGTGTGTCCCTGCATGTGTCAGTGCATTACTGCTAGAGGTTTGTGGCTTGCTATCAGCATTGCAGTGAGAGAACAACCCACATGCTTTTTAGAGCCTAAACTTAACCCCCAAGGCATTCTCCTGTCTCCTACAGACTAGTTTATCTCTAGTCCTTTTCCCAGCATTTTCAGCCAGGCTGGCTGAGATCCCTCCCTTCCTAACATCAAGCCCACTGGCACCTTGTCCTCACAGATTGAAGGATGCCAGGGGGTGTTTCTGCACTCCCCAATGTCCCAGAATAAACCTTTGACCTTCGCCTTCAAACAGCATCACCCTTCCCCGGCTGTTTACCTCTTCCTGTTAGTTTCCTTCTGAAGTCTCCATCAGCTCTTTGTTAGGATTTGACTCAGGTTGCTAATAGACTCCTCTTGTAACACACACAAGGGTTCATGATGAAGATAAATGTCTCCTGCCTCCTATCTGGAGCAGTTTGTCTTCAGGTAGGCTGCCTTTGAATGACCTGCCTTTAACAACAGGGCCTAGAGAACATACTTTCCAGCTTCCATGCACAGCTTCTCACGTGTTCTCCAGACATGCATCCCACAGTGGCTATGATGACCAGTATGATGCAGTATTCATAGGGGCTGACCTAGACATGCTACAAGCCAAAGCCCTCATACCTTGAGACATAGATAGAGTTTAATGCAGCTCTCAGGTGTCAGCAAGAATCTGCTTCTAGCTCCTGGGGCGTATGGCAGCCAGCATGGCGGTGATTCCACACACCAGGTTTCACATGTGCTGCCTGCAGCTGTGGTTTGGCTCAGTTTACAAACTGGGCAAAGCCCTGTCGCTGCCCACCAGGATCAGGAACTCCCTAGACTAGTGGAAGTACCTGGTCAATGCAGGCAAAGGGATCCCCTTTTTTCAGGCACCACTTTCATTGCTCCTTACCACCGACACATCCTTCGTAGGATGGGGCGTGTATTTAAATGGCCTCACAGCACAAGGCAAATGGTCACCTGTGGAGATCTCCCTGCATATCAATCTTCTAGAGTCGAGAGAGGTCAGGAATGCCAGTGCCCCCTTCCTCCCACTGATAACACGATCGCATGTAAGGATCCTAATGGAAAACATAGCCTGCATCTATTATATGAACCGTTGGGGGGAGCCAAATCACCCTCTCTTTGCACAGAGGCAATGAAACTATGGAACTAGTGCATCTCTCACAACCTCACCTTGACCTCCCGGGCACACACAACACGACAGCGGACAAGCTCAGTCGCACATTCCCACATGACCATGAATGGGAGATGCACCTGTCAGTACTTCACCACTTATTCACACAGTGGGGAACACCATCCACAGATCGGTTTGCCACTTACCAGAATGAGAAGTGTCTGTGATTCTGTTCCAGGGCAGGGATTGGACAGCACTCTCTGGGCGATGCCCTCCTTCCGTGGGACAAGGACCTTCTTTATGCCGTCCCTCTGTGTCCTCTCCTGCTGAAGGTCCCGCTGAAAATAAATAGGGCTGGAGCTCATGTAATTCTGATTGCTCCCACGTGTTTGTTGCAATGTCACGTGTATGGTTATGAGGCTTCGCTATGTAATAGTCCCAGATACGTGTATCATGGCTTGAGAAAGATCTAGGCAAAACTCTATAGAGCTGAAGAGCAATTACAATCTCATTAGGACTGGTATAGAACAACCCAGCTCAGCATTCCAAGAACAAAGGACTGGCCTAGACGTCAGCAAGAGACCACAGTGACTGAGGGCATGGAAGGAACCACGCACGGACACTAAAAGGGGGGACGAGGCCCCCGAGAGGGGCAAAGGAACATGTTAAAAAGGGAAGAGATTTTGCTGTTCGCGCTCTCTTCCACCTCCATCTACAAACAGTACCAAGCAACACCAGTGCTGATCACAGGGGGAAGGCCTAGCTGGAGGCAGACGAGCCAGCTCCTGGTGAGAATCATCTAAGACTGTCCGGTTGCTGAAACTGTTCAGCTTAGTTTGGAATGCGTTTTGCTTCTTGTTTTTTCTTCATCAAATCTGACTTGTTTTTCTCTGACTTGTAATCACTTAAAATCTTTCTGTTCTTAATAAATGTGTTTGTTTGATCTAACACAGTGAATTTGGCTTAGTCTGTTGGGGTTCCATTTGAAGTGACAAGGCGGGGGTGCATCTCAATTTCTTTGATAAACTGACGAACAGATGAGCTTGCCGTGTGCAAACCATCCCAATATGCAGAAAGAATAGCAAATATGGCAGGCAACAGCTTGGCTTAACAAAGAAGTCTTCGGTGAGCCTAGACACAAAAAGGAAGCTTACAAGAAGTGGAAGCTTGGTCAGATGACTAGAGAGGATATAAAAATACTGCTTGAGCATGCAAGAGTGAAATCAGGAAGGCCAACACACAATTGGAGTTGCGGCTAGCAAGGGACATGAAGGGTAACAAGAAGGGTTTCTACAGGTACGTTACCAACAAGAGGAAGATTAGGGAAAGTGTGGATCCCTTACAGAATGGGGGAGACAACCTAGTGACAGATGGTGTGGAAAAAGCTGAGGTACTCAATGCTTTTTTTGCTTCTGTCTTAGCAGACAAGGTCAGTTCCCAGACTACTGCCCTGGGCAGCACAGAATGGGGAGGAGGTAAGAAGCCCTCAGTGCTGAAAGAACAGGTTCAAGACTATTTAGAAAGGCTGGACATTCACAAGTCCATGGGGCTGGATGCAATGCATCTGAGGGTGCTGGGGGAGTTGGCTGATGTGATTGTAGAGCCATTGTCCATTGTCTTTGAAAACTCATGGTGATTGGGGGAGGTCCCAGATATTTGGAAAAAGACAAATATTATTCCCGTTTTCAAAAAAGAGAAGGAGGAGGATCCGGGGAATTACAGACCAGACAGCCTGACCTCAGTCCCCAGAAAAATCATAGAGCTGGGCCTCAAGAAATCCATTTTGAGGCACTTGGAAGAGAGGAAGGTGATCAGGAACAGTCAGCATGGATTCACCAACGACAAGTCATATCTGACCAACCTGATTGACAGGGGTGGTGGGACAAGATGTGCAAATGGCATTTCCGGGTTTCACCAAAATCAGCAGTGTTCTGCCCAGTGATGTTCAGACCATTCCCTGATGCTCTGGCATTGGTCCAATGCGATGGTCAAAAAACATCACAGCCAGGCTTCTCCAGGGCAAATTTCAATAATACTTTTGTTGTCAGCCCATTTCCACTACCGTTTCCTTTGCCTTTGTAAATGCATCAGGTTTGGTGCAGATCCAGCAGCTCTCCCTGGTGCACCGCAAACTGCTAACCCCCGTCTCGGCATTCAGATACACACAGCCACCTCCTCCTCTTCCTATCAAAAATCTGCGAGACAGAAGCCTCAGAGCTGGTGTCAGGCAGGAGTTGGGTGTTTCCTCTCAGTCACAGAGAGGGGGAGACACTTGCACAGTACAGAGAGGAAGGGCGCCATTCAGGGAGTGTGGGGGATAGTTGGCTGCCCCCTCCAAGTTTCATACCCGAGCCAGGCTGAGCCTGGGTGTGCAGGAGCGTTGTCCCTTTAAGACAGGCTTGCAGATCACAGAACCCTATGTGTGTGCAGCAGTGAATGGGTTAATGTGCAGAGGTTTGTGTGCTAGGGTGAACTCGCTGAAGGAACTTCTATGACCTCGAGCACATCAGGAGTTAGCTGGGGGCAGGAACTCTGAGTGTGAGATGCAGACGGCTGGAACACCGCTGATAACTGTATTAAACAGGTGTCTTGGAGCTACCCACCACAAGCCTGTATAAACTGCAGCAAAGACAGGCAACCTCTGCTGGAAAGAGAAAAAGAAGAAAATCAACCCACATGACCCAGAAGACACTTCATACTAAACGCCAACACATCTACAGTCACCTAGTCCCACATCAAGAACAAGGCAGCTTTTTGGGGGGGTTTAGTGCAAGTGAATTAGGAACAGGTTTAAGCTAAGTTGAATGAAGGGCTCCCACTCAGGGGTTAAACGAACCAGTGCAAGTTTCTGTGTAGAAACCCAACACCACGTGCAGTTTGCCCTACATCCTAGTGCCCCTGGCTGTGGACTCTCTGCTGCCCCGACAGATTCCTGCTTCCCTCGTGCTGTCGCAGACACAGACTTGGCTGAATGCTGCTCCCGTCCGCGGCCCCAGCTAAAGAGCAGGGACTGGCTGTGTGACTGACAGCGACTCTGGAGTCTGTGGGCCTTGGGGCCCATCTCATCATCCTGTAGAGACCATTGGGCCTTAGCAGGGGGCCAGAGACTCCCCTGAGCTACAGGGACAGGTGCCTGTGAACTGAGAGCCTGGAGCCAGGTTCTGGGCTGCTTGTGCTTCTCATTCGTGGTGAAAGAGCCGACAATGCTCAGTGATGCTTAACCCAGGTCAGTGCTTGTGGGAAAGTCAGGGAGGGCCGGATTTATCGGTGGGATTTAGGGCCTAGATTCACAAAGGCACTTGGGCACCTAGAAGAGTCCCTGGAGCAGACTGCAATCCTCCGAGCTGGTGTGCAGAGCCCAGGCTCCTTATACAATGCATGGGCCCGGAGGGACGGGCCGTGCAGACTGATCCACAAAAGCCAGCACACTCGGCAGGGGCCACCTAAGCCACCCCATGGAGATGCTGATGAGGGGTGTGCGCTACGGCTCCTCTCACAGAGATAGGCGCCTCTGTCTGCTAGCGCTGCTCAGCTGTGAGCCCTCTTGGGAGTCAGGCAGCTAAGAAGCTGGGGAGAGGGGGGGAGAAGGCAGATCTCCCTTATAAGCTTTAGCCCAGGGATTAGGGCACTTACCTGGGCGGTGACAGACCCTGCTTCAAGCTCCCTCTGCCTGATGAGGAGAAAAGATTGTCACAGGGATTTGCTACCTCTCAGCAGAGTCTCTAACCACTGGGCTGCAGGATATTCTGCTGTGGGAGTCTCTCCCAGTGAAGCTGTCACACTCTGGATAACTAATTAAAGAGCCATTGGAAGAGGGGGACTGGACACTCAAGCTTCCACATCTTAACCCCGCTCTCTAGCGTTACTCTTATGCGTATGCCCTCTCTGCTTCCGGCCCAGTGACTCTTCAGTTATTTATCCCGAAAGCAACAGCTTCACCACCAGAGCCTGAGGAAGACCCACATTAGAATATCCTGTGCCCCAGTGGTTAGAGCACACCCCTGTGTGTTCAAATCCCTTTGCCTCATCAGCTGGAGAGGGGAGTTGATGGGGTTTTCCAGATGACCCAATATTCTAACCATTGGGCTAAACGTTTTGAGGAGATCCTCCCCCAACAATTTACTGTCAGCTCAGAGGCCACCCATGGGATCAGGAGCTGCAGGTGAGTTAGGCAGGTGAACACGTCTCTTCCTCTGCTGGTTGGTGAAGCGCTCGGGGCTAAGATGGGAGATCAGTGTCCGGATGCTTAGAGAGAGGCAGCAGAGCACGTGCCCAAAGGCAGAAACACAAGGAGATTTTTACTGAAAAAACATAGGTGCCAAAGGAGTTTAGGTACCTAAAGGGTTCAGCAGGAGTGTTATGAATCACAGTGGAGCCTAACACAGGGATTTAGGAACCTAGGACCAGATTTAGGCACCTGAATACTTTTGTGAATCTCAGCCTAGGGGCTTAGCTGCTTTTAAAAATCCCACTAGGAGCCTATCTGCACCTTTAAGTGCCTCAATACAGTTAAAAATCTGGCCCTAAGCACATCTGAAAGTGTTACCTTGTCACTGCACTTGTATTAACTACACGGGAACGTGCATTACCTGAATCTTGGTGTTGTGCTGAGTTTACCCGTAGTGACCAGTGGCTTGATTATCTGTAAAAAAGCAGTGATTTTAAAGAGTCAGAACAAAGGAGAACTTCAGCAGTGGCAGAAAATAAACAGAAACCAGGAAAGAAAAGGATAAGTGTTAAGGGAAAATAAACCTTGTATAAATGGGAGGAGAAATAATGGAAAAGAGGGACGAGACAACAAGGAATGGGAAACTATATACTTTTTAAAATGGGATGGAAATTGAGATGCCTTAATTAGACAGAGATAACCTGAGAAATAAAGAGCCATGTCCCTCCCCACACCAGGAGCGGGGGGGGGGGGGGGGGGGGCCCGGCAGACTCTCTCCAGGTGATGTTGCATCTCCCACTACCTGATGCTGTTGCGGATGGTGCCATGTCCATCTGTCTCTCTGCCCAGCCCTCATAGAAATACCTCGCATCACGCTTAGCTGTTTTCAGACCTCACCTTCTCCCCTGGAGCAAATGCAGCTCATGAGGATAAACGCATTCCTTGAACTGCTGGTGGGAATGGAGCCCGGACACGCACTGCCCCTAGCGGTGACAGGGAGAACAGCCGGTGCATCTGTGCCACTGAAATTTGAAGTATAGACCTGTCCTAAACCAGTCATCATTGAAAATAAAATGCACCTTTAGTTAGGCCTTGTCTGTATAAAGTTTTTATACTGGTGTAACTATTTCAGGGGGTGATTTTTCTACTGAAAGAGTTAAATCAGCACAACCCTGCACAGACAGTTCTGTCAGTCGAGAAGCCCCTCTACAATAAAAGCATCGACCAGGGGAATGGTACTAGTGTAACTATAGTGGTTTAAATACTCACCTTCCTTATGCTGGTGTAACTTTCCCACCTGGACAAGCCCCATTATAACTGCACCCAGAGAAGCAGTTGTACTGTTGTAACTACACTAGTAGAGTTAAAGCAGCGCAATGTGTGTGTGGACAAGGCTGTGCAGTGACTAGAGAGCTGGTGAATTACACTGGACAGAAAAGAGGAAGGAGGGTTTAGAGTCAGAATTTTCAAACACTTATTTAACACCAACAGCTAATGAACATTCTGAGTAAATAAAACGTCTGTAAAAGATTCACCATCTCCAGCCCTTTAATGAAGGAGTTTAGCTCAAAGTAAAACTTCCTGGAGCCTTCCCAAGAGTTCTCCAGCAAAGCCAGTGAAGATGTGACCTGCCATTCCTACACTATAAGGCCAGCGGAAAGAACACTCCCCCAACCACTACGCAGAAAAAGCGAAGAAAAAAAACAAAAAAAGGCCCAGTTCAATTTTAAAAACCTCCTTTAAAATTCCTTTGGTGTTTCTGTTGCACATTCAGGCTTGGCAACATGAGTCAAAAATAATGTGAGGAAAGTGTCCCAGACGTGCTGTCTTGCTCAATGTCTGACCCATTATTTCTCCATCGTATCTTGTTTGATTTGCCCCAAACTTTCCAGAAACATTCTACCCAAGATCCTGCACGTGAAATTACTAGTGGAGAAGTTTGATGTTGTGGCAGTGAGAGACCAGCAAAAAGTCAGGCACACGGGGAATCTGGCTTCATCCTTGATTTTTCCAGATAAAACTAGACACTTGCCTTCCACCCGGGGATTGTCGACCTCTCACCATACTCGTCTTCACAGACTCCGTCACATTCGGCTTGGGAAGTTCCAGGACTTCTCAGAGTTTCACCAGCCAGCAAAAAATATCAGCAAAGTGTTCCTGCAACTTACAAGGGTGAGCAACATATCCCCATGTGGATTTCACACCAAGAATGTCTCCACCAAATAAATAAGGGAGAAGAAGGCAAAAGAGACTCGCAGGATTCAATGATCCTGGATAAATACTGAGAGACTAGAGAGACTGGATGGGATGTGCAGTGTGAGCCGGAGATCCTGGCACTGCCTGCAGAGCACACAGATGGGGCTTGAACCTCTCTACAGAAATGCTGTAAACTCTCCTGGTGTTTCTCACCCATGCTGTCCCCTTCAGGGCCCTGGCTACCCCCAACCTTAGTTTATTTGTACACATTCCCCTGCTGCTTGTCAGGTTGGAAGTCTCGGTCCCCAGAGGATTTTTCCTGCACTAGCGACATGGCAAGTCTCTCCCAAACTCCTCCCAGCAGCGAGTGACCAAGACCCAGCAGCAGACCCACAGTTCATAGTGACAGGATCCTGTCAATAGCCTGGCCAGGTGAGCTCCTCCTGGGGATGGAGTCAGGGGTTTGCCACAGCCGTGGCATCTGGTCTCTCCCCCATGAAACCAACTACAGGCTGAGCAGCCAAAACACCCTGAGCCTCTCCAGCGCAACTCACCAGAGGCTGCTGCTCAGGGCACCCGGCTTTGTAGAGACCTGTCACCACCAGCCAACAGACGCAGCCACGGTGAGAGCTCTGCCCGCCCGCTCCCCAGTCTCCTCTGGGCAGCGCAGGGCACCTACCAGGAGCCTCCAACTCTCCTTGTCCCCCTTGGATTTCAGTCCCTGCAGCTCTTCTCTCTCCTCCCTCTCATGCTGTAGTCGGCTCAGGCTTTGCTCCTGCAAACACAGACAAGGGCTCTGGGGGCTGGTTCGGGTTCCTTAGTTTGTGCCCTGCGATAATATTGTCACTGAGCAGAGTGAGGCTGGGGGAGCACGTCCCCCTTCTCCAACCCACTGAAAATGTGACCCCAGCTCTAAGGGGAGGGGTGGCCAACCTTGCATTTTAGTTTTCGCTGATGTGAAGATCTGAAGTTGATTTTTGTTTTACTGACATCGTCAACTTTTTACTGACATCACTAAAAATATCACAAACACAATCATGTCGCAGAAGTGTACCTATTCTCAATGTTCTGTACACAGGAATTCAGAATTACACAGTTGTTTTAGCTGCACTTAATTGATCAATTGGGTATGTGCAATAATAGAAAACAGGAAATTGATAGCAGCAGGGTCAGTGTCCTTTTATGATACAAGAAATGATTCTGAACGATGACAACAATCAGTGTCAAAACACAATATTTCTACCCAATTTCATGGACAGTTTCATTCATTTACGGGTTATGGACAGTGTTAAAATTGTACATTTTTTACTGACCATCTGTACATTGATGGACGATTGGCAATGCTTAGGAGACACCCAGAGCGGCTGGGTCCAGCCCAATGCCAATGTCTTCAGGAACGTGGCTGTGTCCCAGCATCAGGCAGTTCCCTGGCTCCAATCCAGGGCTGGTCAGACTAGCCAGGGGGGCCCTGCAGCTTCAGAGAAGCTGACACTAACTCCTAGCCATGGAGATACTGTTCCCTGCCCTCTGCTCCTGTGCAGCCTCCTTGATGGGAAGCACAGTGTGAGCGCGGTGAGCCCAGGATTGGTCACACACCAGGCAGATGGGGTTTGGTCCTCCTCACAGAAAAGTT
>ML681142.1:0-40107 GCA_007922225.1 Emydura subglobosa
TCCATCTCCCCAATCCGCCCCAAGGACAGCCTGTTTGGTTATTTCTAACAAGTACCACCTATTCTGTCCTTCCGATATATTTTGTACCCTAGTATTACTGTGTGCTATTGATTATCCTCATTCCACCAAGTTTCTGTGATGCCAATTGTATCAATATCCTCATTTAATATGAGGCACTCGAGTTCAGTCATCTAGTATTTAGATTTCTAGCATTTGTATATAAGCACTTAAAAATTGTCACGTTTTAGCTGTCTGCCATTGTGGTGTAATTGAATAGACCCTTTTCACTTGACTGTTTCTCATCAAAGTCTATTCATATTTTATCATCTTCCATCTTCTCCTCCTTACTAGTATATAGAGAATCCCCTTTAATAGATCCTCCCCTAAGGGATGTTTCGGTCCAAACCACAAGCACCTCCGCAACTTTCGACTTTCCCCCAGCACTTAGTATAAAAACTGCTCTATAACCTTTTTTTAATTTTACGTGCCACCAATCCAGTTCCATTTTAGCTTAGGTGGAGCCCATCCTTCCTGTTTAGGCTCGCCCTTTCCCAAAAGGTTCCCCAGTTCCTAATAAATCTAAACCCCTCCTTCCTACACCATCATCTCATCCACACATTGAGATCCTGCAGTTCTGCCTATCTAACTGGCTCTGCGTGTGAAACTGGGAGCATTTCAGAGAATGCTACCATGGAAGTCCTGGACTTCAATCTCTTATCTAGCAGTCTGAATTTGGCCTCCGGGATCTGTCTCCTATTTCATTAGTACCTACATGTACCACGACCAATGGCTCCTCCCCAGCACTACATGCAGTCTGTCCAGGTGTCTTAAGATATCTGCAACCTTTGCACCCAGCAGGCAAGTTACCATGAGGTTCTCCCGGTCATCACAAACCCAGCTATCTATGTTTCTGATGACTGAGTGTCCCTTTACTATTACCTGTCTTTTCCTAATAAATGAGGCTCCTTCCCCCAGAGACGTATCCTTAGTGCTAGAGGATACCATGATGTCATCTGGAAGGTGGGTCCCAACTATGGGATTGTTTCCCTCCACTCCAGTTTGATGTTTTCCTTCCCTGAGACTTTCATCCTCCTCCACAGGACAGAGGCTGTCAGCCCAGGGGTGGGACCATTCTACTGTGTCCTGCAAAGTCTCATCTATGTATCTCTCCGTCTCCCTTAGCTCTTCCAGTCCAGCCACCCTGGTCTCCAAAGCCCTTATGAGGTCTCTGAGGGCCAGGAACTCCTGGCACCAAATGCACATGTATGCCTCCCACCCATAGGGCAGGTAACCATACATGTTGCATTCAGTACGATAAACTGGATAGCCCTCACTCTGCTGCTGAGCTTCTGCCTGCATTCTCTTTTTACTCCTCCAGTTCTTTCTTTTAACTGCCTCGCAAAGCTCCCCTGTTAGCTGCCCCTGTTCACTAGCTCCTCTGGTTGCGCAGGAACAGGCTCTTTAAACCTCTGGTTCTCCCTGAGTAGCCCCACACCCTGAGTAGCCCCGCCTCCCTAAGGCTTGGTGGACGCTAAAGGGACTGGGGATCAAAGTCTTGTTAAGGAGCTACCTAGAAGCCTGGCAGGCCACTAGGGTCAGCACCTGGTCCCCCAGACAAATAAAGCACACGATATACTTCAGTCAAGCAGCAAGCACACCGCAAACACACACATTACAGACAACAAACTGACCCCAAGGGTCATGTAGTTACTCCTCCTTTACCTGGAGAACTCCCTTGCAAAACTCCATTGTTAGCTGCCCCTGTACACTAGCTCCTCTGGTCGCTTAGGACACGTATTTGGATAAAGCGTCTCCTAGAAAGGCAGCCAGTGGGGATATGAAGCCATCGAGAATCCACCACTGCCTGAACCCCCTCAAATCCCATTTTTTCCCCTTCTCTACCATGACTCCGGGGGGCCCCTGGTGTGTGAAGAGAATGGGACCTGGTACCTTGCTGGGATTGTGAGCTGGTTACTGAAGACAACAGAGAACGGGATAACAAGTGTTGCTCCCAGTTATCCTGGGGTCTACAACCACCCGAATGCCCACAACGATTGGATCCAGAAGAACATGCTTGGTGTGACTTTCACAGTGGTGAACTTCCCTCTGAGCAGTGCCAGTCCCTCTGCTATGATCCCAGGGTCCTTCTCACGGTGCTTCTGCGTCTGACCCTCTGATGTCCATCCTAGTTTTGGACCCTATCCCACACCAGCCCTTCCTCACCCTTCATAGAGAGAGGCTATCATCTGTGACACTAGACGCCTATATTCACACCCTACACTCTATTGTAACAATCTTCATACAAAATACCCTTATGAGGTATCGTTTGAAAAGTAATAACTATCTGATCATTCTGTGATGTATGGACATGAGGCATACTAAGAGTTATGGATATATACTGAATTGTGATTAAAATGTGTTCATACCACGTGTGTCAGGGGAGTGGTGAACAGGTCGATCCTAAACAAAGGATTGTGTGTGTACTTTAGTTTACATACAAGCAGTGCACAGACCCATCAAACTAACAAGGGGGAGAAGCAAACCTCACATTGACAAGTGGGGGAGAATACAGTCTGGGGTCTACACCCGCCGGGAAAGAGAAGCTTGGTCTGGGTTTTACTTTTCAGAAGGATACTTTTCAAAGGTTTACTGGTCTGAATCTCATTGATAAACAACTAAATCAACTGATTGGCTACAATATTACCATATTATAAGAGAGTGCAGAATGAGTTCTTTTCTGACAGCTAATGACCTCCTGGTGGTTAATGTCATTGTGAAATGTCTGTATAAACACTATATGGGGAAATACGGTTACTTCATGACATTATGCTTTAAAGTCTGTGGCCAAATAGGGAGACACAGGTTCCATCCTAGATGGGGGCATGTATGTACCTGCTTCCTATGTAAATTAAGCCTGGTACAATCAAAACAATGGAAGCCTGTTTACGCACAGGGGGACAGGAAGCCCCAGGAAGGGAAGAACAGCCTGGGGTTCTTAAAACAAGCTCATTGAACTTTGGGAGAGAGAAGCAAGGAGAGACGCCATGTTTGGCATCCATCACTATACACACAAAGGAACAGAGCTCTTGCAAGCAGAGGAAGATGGGGGGGTTGAAGTTTCTGGAACTGAAATATAGATGAGAAACCATTCCGCCTGCCTGGGTTCGCAGGTTCAGAACAAGCATTTTTACAATTATAAAGCAAAACTTATATGTCATCTTATAGCACTGGATACAGACATTACAAGTGAAATTAATGCAGGCAGCAACTTACATGATTTCCACTCTAAACACTGAATACATTCTTATAAGTCTAACAGCTATCCTTTAACAATACTAACGTACAAGTCAGCAGGTCTGGTTTCCAGCTATGAATTTGTCAGTGTTCAGCTGACACTTACAGCCTTGGAGACAGCTGGCACCTGGTCTACCAGTGTCACATTCTTAAACCTAACACCATGATAACCTCAAACCCAACCCCATGATACCGTTAACCTTAACCCTAAAATAACCTTAATCCCATCCACATGATACCCCTATCCTTAGTCCCATGATACTCTCAACCCCATGATAACCTCAACCCCAACCACCATGATACCCTGAAACTTATCTCCATGATAACGGTAACTCCATAATAACTGTATCCCTGGCCTTGGTATTTCTTTGGCTCTCTCTTCTGGGCACATTCAGTTGGCAGGAACATGGGGAAGTGAAAATAACCATAACCCTCCAACAAGGTGACCTGCACCATCGCACATTTTCATTTGGTTTTCCAGGAGGCCCGTATACTGTGATGACATTGGGCAGAGCAGAATGAAAATGGTCACACCCTTTTCGGCATGTTGAATTTAGCAGCACTTATTTCCTTGCTTGGTTTATCAAGAAATCGGTCCCCATTATTCTCTATAGCTCCGGGGAGGGGCACACAGTTGTCCATAAAAACCTACCATGGCACTTTTGTTCCATAGTCGGGTTTTGGTCGGAGCAATGGAGGCAGCTGCATTTGGCCAAGACAGGTCTTTCCCTTCTCTGTCTTCACTCCCTAGGTGCTCGGAGACAGGTAAGACATAAAGCTAAAAAGGCCAGCCTTACCTGCCGGGGACATGTGCCATGAGAATGATCTGGGAGCCAGGATTCCTGGGTTCTATCCCTGGCTCTGGGAGAGGAGTGGAGGACTAGTGGCTTAGATAAAGGGGGCTGGGAGCCAGGTCTCCTAAGTTCTTTGTTCATCCTGTTATCATGCTCTCCAGTGTCTGGGGTGGCTGATGACTGTGAGTACCAACCTCAGGGCAGACTGTCAAAAACAGGGCAGACACCCAAAACTGGTGGTATGTTCAACAATTCATTTCACCAAGCCAGTAGCAAATGTGAGAATCTCACCATGGAGTTGCAGACAGTCCCGTTACACCAGTGGTTCCCAAACTTATTACATGCACCCCCATTACCCCTGTCTGTGCCCACCCCCACCCCCACCCCCAGATGGGACTGGGAGCGGGGCCACAGTCGATGCTGGAGGCCATGGCTGCAGTTGGGGCCAATCAGGTGCTGGAGTGGGGGCCAAGGCCATCCCGGGGGTTGGGAGCCAAGGCTGGAGCTGTGACTAGGGATGGGTGCCAAGGCTGTGAACAGGGTGGGGGCCAAGACCATGACCAGGTGCCAGGGCAGGCAGGTGCCGAAACTGGGTGCCAGGAGCCAAAACTGCAGCTGGGCCCAGAGCAGAGCTCAGGGCACAGTGGGAGTGGGAGTGGGTGGGACTCCCTCCCCGCACCTCCTGGGATATGGTCTGGTCCTGGCTTTGTCCCCCTGAACATTCCTCCAAACCTCACAGATTGAGAAACTCTATCTTAGACTCTCCAGTCTGTCTTTCACCCAGACAAACTAGACTTGATGATAAATGGCTGCTGACACCACAAATCGCACCACACTCAGGTTGCTTCCAGTCCCAAGAGACCAGTCGCTCACCTCAGATCATTTGGTGCCCTAGGTCCTACACAAAGGCAACGCTTGTAGCCAATCCTGTAACAAACGATCTAAAGGTTTATTAGCTGGGAAAGAGGAATAAGAGGGTTATTGATGGATTAAAACAAGCAAACATATACACCCAAATATGTTACCATCCAAATTCTGAGAGGGACAGAGTTGTAACGATCTGTCAATTCAAAGTGTCCTGCAGGGCAGATCCAGGAGGCAACCCCTAGACATAACACTTGTGGCAAACTAGTATTTCACACTGGGTGATGTTTCTCTCCTAACTGCGGTGTGGGGGAGGTGTTTCAGAGCAAACACTTTTATAGTCACAGAGCAAACACTTAAATATTACCTTATAACATGGGATACAGATATGACAAGCAAGATTAATGCAGGCAGCAACAGACCAACATTTCATAGAGTCTGAACACCAAACATATCCTTAGAAGATTGTAGCATGGTTTAACTCCCTGCCTTGGTGACTCCTGCTGGCTATCTGGGGAATCAGCTCTCAGCCAGGCAGACACCCTTCTCTGCGGTGTCTCACCCTCTGTCCTGTCTCCACTGGATCGTCATTCTTGTGACTTGGCCCTCCAACTGAGTCACAATCGGTGTTCTGCAGTCGATTCTAGTCACTTCCCACCACAGTCCTGCCACCACTCCAATGGCAATCATGGGAGGGAAGGGAACCAGGGCCCGCCCATTACTCCGCATCCCGGCCCAGGGACCTTGTGTGTGTGGTAGCCTTCCACTGTGTCTCCTGCACAACTCCTCCATGGATTTCCCTGGGCCACTTCTCCACAGCCCCAGCACCTTCTCCGCCCTTGCTTCAGGGCATTCATCTCTGCTGAGTCCCAGCAGCCAGCCACGGCTCTGTCCAGGGGGCTGACGGTCCTCCCTCTTCGAGCTCCTGGGACTCACTCCCCTTGCACTGCTCTGCAGCTCCCTTTTATACCAGCCTCCTGGGCCCTGATAGGCTGCCATGCAGCTGCTTCCTATTAGCTACCTTTCATGCAGCCTCTCCAAGGGTGCTCTTAACCTTTCCTGGCCAGGGTGGGGCAGGCACCCAATCACACTGCATTTCCCAAATTATTCTCTGTAGGTCGACACATCGATGAGAGGACCCTGCAACTCCAGAAGCATCTGGGGCAGCTTAAGTGAATCTGGAATTAGAGCCAGTGATGGAGTGCACTAGGAGGCCGTGGGAGATGGAAAGGATGGGGTTTGTGGCAAATGGTCAGCTTCACCCTAGAGAGTCTCATGCTTTTGCCTCTTGTAGTGGGCCAGGGCGTCACCAGTTACCCCATCTCCCAAAGGAGGGGGGTAGGGACCTGGGCCCACCTGCTCCTTCAGGGGCTTTGTGCTGCTGGCATCATACGCACAGCTGCAGTCTTTTCCTTGGGCTAATTTCCCCCCTCTGTCCTTCTGGCTTCTTGAGCCTGGTACCTTCCTCCGCACTCCTTTCTGCTCCTTCACACACTCCTGCCCACAGCACAGCACAACACCCCTACTCCTCCAGCTCACGCTCTGTCTGTCTGGAGCAGAGGGTTTTTATCAAGCACCTGGCTGGGCCTTAATTGGCTTCAGCTGCTCCTAATTGCCCTCTAATGACTCTGGCTAGTCTGCAAGGAATAGAGCCCTGAGCATTCTCAGCCTTCCAGACCGCTCCTCCGCCACTCTCCTGCTGCTGCTGGGGGAGTAAGTGCTGGCACGGCGGAGCTCCTGGTGCTGCTGCTGCTTTTGCTTGAGGCCCTGCCGGCCTGGCTGGGAGGGCGTGGGTGGGTGGGTGGGTGGGTGGCCCCTCCGTTTCTCCTGCCACTGCCACCGCCACCACCAGTGCCGGGGCCCTCCCAGGCTGGCTACTTGCTGACACGGCTGCCTGGGAGCCTGCTGCTGCAGTTGCTTTTGCGCTCAGGAGGGGGCTGCCTTTTTTTCTGGAATGAGTGACTGCACCACCTCTGCTCTTGTGGTGGTGGTGGAGACAGGTACTTTTGCTTCTGTGGGGAGAGAGGGGAGTGGCGTGGAGCTCTCCACCCGATCCATCTGCTCCCCACCCCACTCCACCCCACCACCACTACCCCCAGCCACCACTCACTTTGCCTCCTCACCCTCAGCTGAGCTGCCCGTCCCCTGGATTGACTGGGACTGCTGCAGCAGCAGGGACTTGTTTCCACCACCCAGGCCCACCTGGGAGCATGTGCCCTCCTCCTCCCCCCAGTCCTTCCCTCTCTTTCCCGGCCACGTCTGGCCGGAGGGCTTCCCCCACCCTCTGCTTTGCCCTCTGGTGGTCCCGGTACAGTTTATCCCCCCTTCCCTTTCCCTCACAGTCTGCCCCACCCGCCCCTTACTAACCATATTTGCCCCCCCCTTCCCCCGAGTGTCCTCGGTTTTCCTGCCCTGCCCTGCCCGGCCCTGAGTGTTTATTGGCTTGCCCTGCCCGGCCCCGGCCTCCAGCGTTTGTTGTTTGCCCCTGACCCGCCCTGCTCCTCGGGAGTCCTGTGCTCTTCCCTGCCCCACCCTTGCCCCGTGCCTGACCCGGCACCCATGCCTCTGCTACTCCTTCCTGCCCCAATCCGTCCCACCCCCTCACTGCACCTGGGTGCTCTTTAGAGCCCATGAGCCCTGAGAACCCCCATTTCTTTTCATTTTGCCCCTTGTTCACTGCACCCCCTGCCGATCTTGTGACCCCCCTCGCTCTTCCCAGTGCAGCCAGAGGAGCCGGCATCCCCCACGTTCCCATCCCAGTCCCTGCCCCTCCTTTGTGGCGCCCTCCTTCCCAGTCTGCAGCCTAGTGAGGAGGAGAGGTTAGCCACCCTGCCCCTCCCTTTCCCCGCCCCCCCCCCCCCCCGGTTTGCCCCGGGAACCCCCCCCTGATTGCAGCCTGGCAGAGAGGAGTAGTCAGCCTTGACCCGCCCCCTCCCCCTCCAGGTGCCTACTCTCACCCATCCCCCTCCAATGGATCAAATGGCCCCTGTGGTGGCCCCTGTCCCTTCCGCCCAGCCTGCTCCCCTGCCTACCCCTGCAGCTACTGCCCTGACCGCTGCTTCTACTGCCACCCCTGCCCCCACTGGGGCACTGGCAGCGGCAGGCACAGGGGAGACCTCCACCGCTGCTGTCCGAGCTTGCTTGACAGGCAGGAAGGACCAGGGAACGAAAAAGTGGGGTCAGCCGGAGAGGGCTGTGGGGATAGAGCAGCTGGAGCTGGAGGTCTTAGAGCTGGAGAGGCGTCTGGCCGTCAGCCCCAACGATCCATCCCTCTGCAGAGCATGCCGGGAAAAGCGGGAGGAGCTCCGGGCCCTCGAAGACCTTTGGGCTCGGGGCGCTTTTGTTCGATCCTGCATCTACATCCTTTGCGAGATGGATCACAGCTCCTGCTTCTTCTATGCCCTGGAAAAGTGGAGGGGGGCCAAGAAGCATGTCACCTGTCTTTTGGCAGATGACGGCACCCCCCTCACGGATCCAGCGGAGATGCGTGGAAGGGCCAGGGCCTCCTACGCTGACTTCTTCTCCCAAGATCTGACCGAAGTCGCTGCCTGCCAGGTGCTCTGGAATGAATTCCCCACGGTCAGGGTGGGCGACTGGGACCGGCTGGAGCTACCTCTCACTCTGGCCGAGTTCTCGGAAGCCCTCTGTCTCCTGCCCACTAATAAATCTCCAGGCATGGGCGTGCTGACCGGGCTCCACCTCTTGTGCAGGGGGGACCTCTGTGACCTTCGAGACTGGCGTCCCGTCTCGCTCCTCGGCACGGACTATAAAATCATAGCCAAGGCCATCTCGCTGAGGCTTGGGTCCGTGCTGCAGGACGTGGTCTGTCATGCTGGCTGGATAAGGGGGACCCTTGAGGTGTATTTGGGAGCTCTGATTACTCCCTTCTACACCAGTCTCGCATTGGGGGTGTCATGCTGGCTGGATTGGGAGGGGAGCAGTTATGATATTGTTTGACATCAATATGTCAGAATCATAATAATTCATGTGAGATATGCCATGGCAGGTACTGTTAGAAAGGCTGTAATGTGCTAAGTAAGATGAGGATGTTTATGTTCATCTGTTATATGTGTAATGGAAGTTATAGATATGCTTGTTATTTCCGTATTTCAAATTGTGAGGTCTGAGTGGCATCTCAGACAGGATGGCTGCAGAACAATAACCTGCTCAATGGTCCATTAAGACATTCCCAGGTGCAAGGGGCCCAGGGGCAGAAGCCAGGGATATACCTGAGGAGTCACCAGGACTTGCTCTGGACTCCATTTTGGTTCCTGTGAAATTCCACAAGCAGCATGGCAAAGACCAGAGGACATATAAGGCAGAGGCCTGGGAATCCATTTTGTCTTTCAGTTGTCAATCCTGTTAAGCTTCAGCCACCCATCTAGCTCTGGATCAAGTCTTCTGCAACTGAAGCTGTGTAACAAAGGACTGAGACCCATCCAAGTACTGGATGTGCACCAGAGGGACTATACAAGCCTGCAAACGCCACAATTTTTCATTTAACATTTCTCTCATAGTTTGTTTCTTTCCTTTTATAATAAATCCTTAGTTTTAGTTACTAAAGGACTGACTGGCAGCGTGGAATTTTGGGTAAGATCCGGACTTATATTGATCTGGTACTGTGGCTGACCCTTTGGGGTCAGGAGGAACCTTTTTAGTAAAGAGCTAGAGTTTAAATAACTGGTCTCTTTACTGGACCTGGTGCCTGATTGGGAACCAGAGACTGAAATGCAGTAAAGGAAGCTGTGTATATCTGTATACTGGCTTCTTGATAACCAGTGTGGGGAATTAGAAGCACAGTTTGTGGCTGGTTGGGAAGTCTGACTTCAGCATCATCCACCAGCGCTGGGAGAATCTGATCTCCTTTTGCAGCCTGCCCTGACCTTGGCATTCTCAGGTGGCTGCCCTATGCACTGAAGGGTCACATGGTCCATCCTGACCAGACCTACACTGTCCTGGGCCACACTATCTTCGATAACCTTTACCTGGTCCAGGACCTCTTGGAGATCAGGTATAGGGATGGTCTGTCATTCGTCCTCCTGTCCCTGGACCAGGAGAAGGTGTTTGACCAGGGTATCTCCTGGGCACCCTCCGGGCATTTGGCTTTGGGCCCCGTTTTGTGGGCTTTCTCCAGGTGCTGTACGCTTCCACAGAGTGTCTGGTCAAGCTCAACTGAACTCTGACTGAACCGATCAGCTTCGGGCGAGGAGTGCACCAAGGTTGTCTGCTGTCGGGCCAGCTGTACGCTCTGGACATCAAGCCCTTCCTCTGTCTCCTTTGCCAGAGGCTGACAGGGTTGGTGCTTCGTGAGCCAGAGCTGAGGCTGGTCCTGTCAGCGTACGCTGATGACATGCTCCTCGCGATCCAGGACCCAGGTGACCTGGTGCGGCTAGAGGCCTGCCTGGCCGTCTACTCGGCAGCCTCCTCCGCCCGAGTTGACTGGATCAAGAGCTCTGGCCTGATGGTAGGGGCCGGGTGTCAGGCAAGCTCCCTCCCACTCGCATTTCAAGCCATCCAGTGGAGCGTGGGTCCACTGCTCTATCTGGAGGTTTATCTTTCCGCCACCCATCCCTCCCCAGCAAAGAACTAGCACGATTTGGAGGGCAGGGTATTTGAGCAGCTGCAGAGATGGACGTCACTGCTCTGGTGCCTCTCCCTTTGGGGGAGGGTATTGGTGCTCAACCAGCTAGTCCTGTCCATGCTCTGGCACTGGCTCAACACCCTGGTCCCGACCCATGTTTCCTGGCCCACCTCCAGACGACAGTTCTGGAGTTCTTTTGGCCAGGACTGCACTGGGTCTCTGCAGGGATCTTGAGTCTTCCCCTGGAGGAGGGAGGGCAGGGCCTGTGCTGCCTCCACAGCCAGGTCCACACCTTCCACCTCCAGGCCCTGCAGAGACTCCTTTATAGTGTAGGTAGTCTGGCGTGGAGCCACTTGGCACACACCTTCCTCCGCCACCTCCGAAGGCTCCGATACGACCAGCAGCTCTTTTATCTCCATCCAAGAGGTCTTCTGCAAGACCTCTCTAAGCTGCTGGTCTTCTACCAGGACGTTCTCCAGGTCTGGAGGCTGGTCTCGGTCTCCAAGCCCCTTATAGCCACTGAGGGGGAGGATCTCCTTGTGAAGCCCCTGCCTCACAACCCGCAACACAGTGTGCAGGGGGTGGAGACCCTCTCGTTGCAACAGAGACTGGTCCTGGCAGGAGTCACCAAGATCAGAGATCTCCTGGACTACGACGGGGAGGACTGGGGGGATCGCCAGGCGCTGGCTCAGTGCATGGGGCTCTCCACCCTTCGAACCCCCCGGCACGTACTCCAGGAGGTGAGGGCGGCCTTGCCCCCTGCTGCTCGGGCTTAGCTCGATCGGTTGTGCAGCCGGCTCGGTGCATGGGGAGAGGGTGGCCGGAGCGGGGGGGCCTCGCAGGGCCGGAGCCCGAGGAAAAGCTCCGGAGGGCTAGAACTGAAGAGGGGATGGGGAGTTGCTTTGGAAATGTCATAAATCCTTATTCACGCTCATTCCCTTCCCTAGTGCAGGCAGCAGAGCTGAACTTCACAGGCCTAGTTTTCTTTCCCGTCCCAAAATGAACTAATTGGATAATCACTAAGTTGACATCTCGCATCACTTTAGCTCTGTAAGCAGAACGTCAGCATCAGTGCAGTCACTGCACAGTATTTGGACAGGTTGATATTGCACATGGCAAAAAGGTGAAATGTTTCAAAGACAAATGGATATCAGAAAGTTTTTTTAGAAATCAGTGCCAGAACATGACTCTGACTGTGAAACAGATATGGCCCCAGAGAAGCCACCCGCTGCTAAGAAAAGCTGAACATGGAAGGCAGAAAAATATACATTTCAGGACCAGTGGGAAACGCCGTTTCTTGTGTTTCTGAAGCCATCTAATTTCGTTTCCAAGCAAGTTGCAGTGTGCGCTGTTTATAAGGCAGAAATTCATCAAATTAAAACGTACGCAATGCAACGTCACTATGGCACACATGCAGAGGACGTTGAAAAGAATTGCCACAGCATGTTTCAGAGAAGCAAGTGTTAAATGATGCAAAAACCAATCTCCAAAGACAACAGAAACGGCTCAGAATATTTGTGAATAAGACAAATCAGATAAGGGTGGCTACTTTTAAAGCTGCACTACTTTTGGGGAAAGCGAGGAAACCATTCACTGATGGGGAACTTGTGAAGAAAATTGTTCTGGCCATACAAAGTTGCCACTGTCAGATCGACTTTTCTGGATCGATTGAGCGGTCAGTGAAGACCCGCTCAGTCAACCAAGAAGTTGACACTGTTAAACCACCCCCACAAATGGCGTAGCGCTGTGTTGACAGGAACACGGTTCCTGTCGGCTCAATGCGGTGATGACGGCGCACAGAAGAGAAGCACAGAAGTTGACGGGAGTTACGCAAGTTCTTTGCATACTTTGCGTAACTCCTGTCTATTGCCGCCGAATCGCCGACATAAGTATAGACCAAGCCATAAAGTGCTGCTGAATTACAACCCGGTCCACTGGTTTAGTTTTAATGACAGTGTACAGAGGCTGTTGGAGTTCTGGGAAGAGCTCATTGAAGTTTTGAACACAGTTTCCCCAGAACCGTCCCAAAAGTTACAAGATCCAGAAGTACATGGTTGTTTGCTCTTTTTGAAAGAGCTTTTACTAAAGTTTGCTTCCTTGAATCTGAAGCTTCAGAAACCTCAGCTAACGATATTTCATAGCACTGAAGTAATTGTCATTCTGAATGTGCTAATCGCTGACATTGTCCAGCACCTACAAGATGAAAGTGACTTTTCAATTTTTTACATGTTTCATCAGTTTCTCAGCTGTCAGGCAGAGAATGTACAGCGAAAAGACGATTCACTTGTAATCAAATACTTGACTATCCTCTTGGAAGATCTTGGAAATTGTTTCTGTCAGTACACCTTTGTGACCGACCCCTTTAGCAACTCTGGTTCTGGTTTTTTGCCTGCAAATGAACTCGGTACCTTGCAAGACAGATTAGCTTCCTTTGATTCTTTGGATTTAAAGACTCTCAGGTACCTCATACTGCACATGCGCAATGATGCAAGAATGAAAACGTACTTCAGTCAGCCTGCTGTTACAGTACAGGAGTTCTGGAGTACAATATACCTGCCTGAGAACACCTACAAGCCCCTGGCTTTGCTTTGCTTTTTTTGTCCCTGTTTTCTACTACTGTGCTGTGTGAGAGGGCATTCAGTGCACTGCATTTTCTGAAGAACAAGTACTGAAACCGCATCACTGATTCTAACCTGGAAGCTTCCCTTCTAGTTTCACAGGAGACCCGTGATCTTGCAGACTTTTTATTCAAAGAGCTCCTGAACTTTTGCTAATATTCTGATCCACACAATTGATGCATCAAAATCCTGAACTGTAATTTCATTATCACACTGTTTTATTTTAACAGTAAACAATAATGTGTTATTTTGTTCTTAAATAGGAGAGTTTGCATACTGGAAATATATATAAAAAGAGACAGCTCAGACTAAATTTGGAGCTACAGATCAAAATTATCTGAAGTAAAATAAATTAGGAAATAAGTTGCAATGTACAATATAACAGAATTATGTTTGTTGTTACTAGTTGCAATTATTACTGGATTGGATTGATTCTTGTATCTATTTTTGTGAAAGAGAAAGCGATTTTGGACATTTGTAGATTTTTTTTCATTATTATTTGGACTGTTACTATGTAAAAGCATTTTAAATTTGGTTAAGAATTGTACAGACATCCATCTTTTACCAAAAAAGCAAAAGAAACAACAAAAAAGATGAAACTGTGTAAAGAACCTCATGTGTTTCTATTATTGTTTATTAGGCCCAGCAAAGAATAGAGACAACTGTACATTATTTTTGTTATTGAGTCTGAAAAAAGAGAGAAAATACTACATAAATAAATTACAATTATTTGAAACGTATATGTGCGTATTTCTTTGATTTTTCCTAACGTTCATGGAGTATATTAGGAAAAATTGTCAATGCGGCCACCAGCAAGAGTTGATGGCCGCAGTCTGAAGCTACCAAAAAAATTATTGTGAGAACCACTGGTTTAAAGACTTCAAGGTACAGAGAATTCACCAGCAAGTGACCCATGCCCCACGCTGCAGAGAAAAAAAAAACCAGGAAGGTGTGAGTTGTTGGAAAGTGTTCACAGCATCACAGAGTGAGAGGGAGCCTAAGCTGGTCAGACAGAGGGCTCAGTGGTATCCCAGCTGCCAGGCGGTACCCCAGAGGTTCTGTGTACGATCACAGTGAGTTATATTGGTGGGAATGAAATTTTAGTGTAGACACTTACATAGTTAGGTTGACATAAGCTGCCTCGCATAGACCTAACTCTGCAGTGTCGGCCAGGCCCTATATTCCTTCATTGGCCCAAAGCTTTTGAAAATTCTGGCCCTACTTTCTTCCCTCTGTGGTTTCTAGAGGTGTAAGACCAAGACTGCATCAAGAGAGAAAAATTAAAAGGAGATTTTTATAGGCAAGGTAGAATTAGTAAAAGTGAAAGCAAAAGAGAGTTAGCAGAACAAACATGCACAGGAAAAACAACTCTGAGCTGCTTGCTAAATAGTCACATCGTGAACTACAGACACATCAAGAAAACCACTTGTCAAGATGTGTTAACTGTAGACTACCAAATATGGAAGTTTGACCTGGCTGGATTTGAATATTTTCCGTTTTCTGATGACTACATGGCTTGAGACACTTTCCAGTCAGTATGGGTACAGACAGACTGAATATCTATACAAAATTAGTACAAGCCTCAACCCCCAGCCCTTCAGACCTTTCTTCAATCAAAACTGTAGCTGCAAGTGCCTGGCTGTCTTTGGGTAGGTCCTTCTCAATGGTTATTGTCAAAGTCATGTTTAGATGACAGAACAGAGATTGAGGAAGCAGCATTGGCTAGTGAATAGTGTAGGAATGAAAGATTTTGATTTTATTATCTGCTTTGACTTTAACTCCCCGTGAGAGTTTGGGCAAGTCACTGAATCTCTATGCGCCTCAGTTTCCCTATCTATAATCAGGGATCATGATACTGAACTTCACCCATAAAACCTATTTGAGAGATTAAAGCTCGTTAGAATGTTTTTCAAAGAAGTTTTTAAAATGTCAAACATGTGGCCTTTTTTCAAAAACAGAATTTCTGGTGAAAACTTTTAGATTTTTTTCAAAATTTTCCTTTTAAAAAGAAGTTAGAAACTTTAAATTAAAATGTGGGTTGTTTCTGCCAAATGGGTTTGCTCCTTTGTTTTAAGTTTCCTTTTTTGTTGTTTGTACGGCATCTTTTGTAACCCAGCCTTAGCTTTTCAACAGAAATGGTAAATCAGTCTTCTTGCAGGCACATGCAGCAGCATTTGTCTGTTGTTGTTGCTCTTAAAGTGTCCCATAAAACATCCTCATTTATATCGCACTGCTAGTGTGTATTGGGCTGTCTCAGAGCTACCATTCCAGTGGCAGACAGCAGTCCTAAGTCAAAGCAACCACAGTGAAAGGCTGAGCGGATGAGGTTTAAAGAAATAAGGTCCCACGCTTACTTAGTGTAGTGTGTGGAGAAATAGGGTTGTATCCCCTTAAATACTTGTGAACTCTTTAGGGGTGCTCACTGTCTTGTGTGTTTTAGAAAACACTAGAAAACAGTCAGCCAGAGCGCCATTTCAGCACACACTCTGCTACAAACATAGCTGCTTGAGGGCAGCAGTTCAGGGCGGCCATTTCAGATATTAGTAGGGTGGGGCAACTTTAACCATGATTCCAGGGATAACACAGGCACTGGAAACTCTAGATTTTTTGGCAAGTAATAAGTTAGAAATGTAGCTGACAGGAGCACTGTACCTAATTCCCATATAAAGATAAAAATAAATTAAATGGCAATTAAAGCCATATTTTAAGTTTATTTGTAAATTTAGAACAATCAGGAGAAAATACAGCAAAAAATTCCCAATCCCAGATCTGACTAGGCAGATAATAATGACAAGAGTAAGTTAGGCAACTGCAATGAAAGAATTTTTAAAATTTTAATGTAGTTGGTAGCTACTTATGTGCTTTACTTTCTGCATTTCTCTAAGTGTAGACAATGGGAGGAAAAATCAGTTCTACTACTTGTAATTCATTTAACTTTCAGTGTCCTAGTAAGTGCTCCAATATTTGGGTTGCAAACACTGCACAGGAATCTTGGTCTAAGAACCATTTTCACTCAGACATGTAGCCATTTTAAAAAGGCTTTGGAATCTTTTTTTGTGCTCTATGGTTTTATAACTTTGTTTTTTTAAAAAATAAGTCATCAGTGCTGGAACTAAGGGTGCTGGCTTGAAGTGGTTTCCGTTATGTACAGGGCCAGCACGGTGGCTGTGTGATCTGTGGGGGAGGCACCAAAGATTCCAGGGGGTCCATGAGGCTTCAGTAATATTGAGGTGATTTAGCCCCCTGAGCTCCACACCAGGCACAGCAGCCTTGAGCTCTGCACTGGCTGGAGCAGAAGAGCAGGTCTCCAGTAGCTCCCTCAGCCAGGTCCCTGACTGCAGAGGAGCAGCCCCGCACCGGTGGAGGCCTGGAGCAGCCCAGGCCTACCTGCCAGAGTTGCCTCCATTACACTCAGTCCCTGAGGGACGGAAAGAGGGGAGTCCACACGGAGCGTGCGGTGGTAGCTGTGCCAGGGACGGTTTAGCTGCTTACCCATTTATTATTATTATATCATGTGTTGTTGTTTGTTGTTATTATTATATGTGTTTATAGGGGTTATATGTGTTTATAGGGGTTATATGTGTTTATGGCTGGTGAGGGGGCGGGGCAAGTCGGGGCAGTGGGTGGGGGTGTTTTACCTAGTGTTAACTAGTGGGGCTTTCACTCCCAAAGGTTGGGAACCACTGCTCTAGATTATTCCTGGGCATGGCATTTTCGGAGATCTTTCCATTATGAAATAAATTTTCAGATTATGTGCGGTAACTTGATCATCATTCACCACTAACATAAATGAGCTGATACTAAACAACAGGGATTAAGATGGACATTTAAATGTTTGTGAAGCGGGGAAGTAGTATTGGCGAGAGAGTCTGTGCATTAATTAACAAATGGAGGAAGGGGTGAAATTAATGGTGCCTCAAAAATAGCTGAGATACCAAATTTTAAAAATAATCTCTTAAAAAAATCACTGTCTAGAGTGTAATTAAATGATGGATGTTAGCAGCATGGATCCATAATGAACAAATTTTAGCAGTCTATGGGAAGTGATAGTGAAACTTTGTTTAATCAGGTTATTATCACGACCCAGTATGAGGAGAATTATGACAAGGAAAGTTCCTAAACCTGTCTTTGAAGAGTAATAACTCACCCATGGAGGGAGCTACCCTGGTCTGTTTGGCCAGTGCCTCAAGGAAGAGAGCGTAATTTAGTCAACGCTCTGTGAACCTTTTTAGAGATTCCAGGGTCTGGCCCACATGTCAGCTGAACTTAGACATTCATGTTTTCCAGAGGGCATCCATTCTGACATTTAGCCATGAGAGCTATAAGGTTTAGGACCTAAGTTTCCCTTTTTTGCACAACAATCTAAGCTTGCAATGGGTTTTCTGCTGTGGAGAGTTCTAGGGATGGTTACCGACATTAGCTGTGAAATGTTAACATCACCAGGTTTTTCAACACAAAGTGAATTTTCATTTAACAAAACAGCATAACCATAAGGTTTTTCATCACATGGTGTGTTCTTATGTACCCTTTTTTCAAAAGATCATGACCATTGTGCATTTTTACAGCTCTTGATATCAGCAACAAATTGGTTACAAGAGTTAACATTAGCATTAATAGTAAATCTACTACAAGAGTGCATTTACAAGCACTTTTGTTATGCCATGCCTTCTGTTCAGATAATTTGTCTGTTACTTTGTTTAATAACCTCAGAGTTTTGGAGTTCTAGCCATAAGTGAGGTGAAACAATAAAAGCATTCTGCCTTTCCAGGGTTAACTTGCTTTTCTCCTCTTTGCTAACAGCTACAGGCAGACCTGTCTCCCTCCTGTCAGCCAGGTAATAAGCATCGAAACAGACACTAGCTTGTTTACTAGCCTTCAAACTCTTCATTGTTAGCAATTCCAAGGCAGGACTCTCTTCTGAAGAGATATTAACCATTTTTACTAACATGTTAGAACCAGGATTTTGATATTTGTCAGTCCCCGAGCTCTACTTCCACATGGAATCAGAGGTACCTGTGTCTACTAAGAGACTAAGGCCTTGTCTACACTAGAAAGTTTTGTCAACAAAAGTTTTGCCAGCATACAGCCACCGCTGTAATTAAATCGTGTTGTGTGTCTTCACTGTCTCCTTCTGTCAAAGCCACCCCCCTTATTGACTCTGGAAATCCCATCACACCAGGCTCTGCACAGCTCTCCTTGACCGACATTGGTGCCCCGTCGTGCAAGGTGCAGCACGTACCTTGAGTGAGAGCAGGGCCCCATTCTATCAGGCACTGCACAGACACACAATACAATACACCCCGGCCCTTACAATCTAAGACAAAAGATACCAGCTGGAGACAGACAGACAGATGGGGAAGCACCAGGGGACTCAGACTGTACTGCTCACCATGGAGGGTTTTCTCCTCTGCCCACAGCCCCCAGTAGAACTTCCCTGCTGGACACTCACCGGGCTACAGTGTGAGAGTCTGAGTAGACAGGTCCCCATGCACTTTAATCCTCCTGTGTCTGAACAGAGCCCAGACACGACCACTGGCTGGCTCCCCAGGTGTCCCCTTGTGCAAAATAGTGGCATTTCAGCGTTCTTAAAATATTTTTTATTTATTTAAATTTTCACAATTGTGGAAAATTTGAGGGGGGGCGCAAACAATGTGGGGGTCAGCCAATAATTATTGAAAATCACACCAGGCACATTCTCCTGGATCCAATCATGGGCATTCGGGTGGTTGTAGACCCAGGATAACTGGTGGCCACACTGATTATCCTATTCACTGTTGTTGTCAGTAACCAGCTCATAATCCCAACAAGGTACCCATCCTCTTCACACACCAGGGGTCCCACAGAGTCACCTGACAGACAGGGAAAGAAATGAGGTTTGCGGGGGACCCGTCTCCATCATCCACAAGGGAAGTGGTGGATTCTCCATCTCTGGATGGCTTCATATCCCCACTGGCTGCCTTTCTGGGAGATGCCCTATCCAGACTCAAGTCTCTGGGCTCAGTGAAGGGGTAACTGGGTGCAGTTGCGGGCTGGATAATACAGGAGGCCAGGCTGGATGATTCAATAGACCCTGCTGACTTAATGCTCTATGGATGCATCCTCAAGCCAAGAAGTGTCGTCTAAACACTGGGACATGAACTCAGGGCTCAGCGCCACCATCCAGGCCCACGCTTGGGTGGGTCCCTGCGACACACAAAACCAAACCAACATGGACAGAGGTCCAAGAACAACAATATCTGTCAGGGTCTGTGCAGCATCTGGCATGATGGTAGCCTCAATCTCGGTCGGAGTCTGTGCATCACCCAGTGCAAAATGAGCCTTAATCTTGCTCAGAGAATCTCACCACAGAAAAGCATTTATAGGCACACATCATGTCAACTTTCATGGGGTTGTAATCCACAGGCTGCTGTAATTCTTCCTGAAAATGATCATTGCAGCTTGTGGAGGTCTACTGTGAACATCTCCACTGCCACAGCTGCTGAGACCTACCTCTCCTCCTCCCCAATGGGTAACCATGTGGACAAACTTTCTGCTCTTATCCAATCCCAAGATATTGTCTCTTAGCCCAGAGCCCCCCTCTTCCAAGCACTCTCCAGGGGTTCGTTTGTCTTTGTAAATCTCATCCAGACACTACACAGAGGCTGTGTCCAGTTTTCAGACCCTCCATCGGATTTGGAACACAACATCCTACGTTACCTAGATCTAAACTTGTTCCTCACACAAACATTTCACAGTAACCACAATAATCAGCTCAACCTCAGAGACCCCAGGTGCCCCTTTCAGTGTAAATGGTTGGGCACAGAAATAATATCCCTGCCGGCATGTGGCTGTGAGAGTTTGGGTATGTCTATGTCACAAGCACTTAGAGTGCAAAGAAAGATCAGGCATGTCAAGGATTATTATGGGGTTGAGGCTACCATGGAGGTTAGGGTAAGGTTCTCATGAGATTTGGGACAAGGTTATCATAGGGTTAAGGTTATCGTGGGTATAAGGTTATCATCAGGGCTAGGTCTGAGGTGGTATAACGGGGGAACAGACACTGAAAAAGAGAACACTGCATCCCATTGAACTCCCAGGGCTAATTCTGGGAGGTGGAATGCAATGAGGCTGGAAAGAGTTGGGTTCCCTTGTGAATTGTGGGCTCAATCCCAGGGCACTTAAAGTTAGAAGTATTATTTACATAGGCCAATTAAATTAACATGAGCCATCTTGGGAAAACGTTAACTCATCCTGTCTTGGTTCTGCTAGTATGTGAGAAAGAAAGAAAGAAAGAAAGAAAGAAAGAAAGAAAAATCCTAAATTTCTACCCTAACTGCATGATAAATTTTGTCAGAACCCCAGTGGTAACCTCCACCCAGTGATACCCTTAACCCCAAGATAACTTGAACCCTTAACCCTAAACCCAGTATCCACCCTGTTCCAACTCACTAGAACCCACTCAAGTCTCAGATCTAGGAACTGGACCCAGGATACCTGGCTCCCAGTCTCATTCTCATTCCACATGCCCAGGGCAGGTAAGGCTGGTGTTTTGCTGTGGGTGTCTTACCTGCCCGGTTGTGACTCCGCGGAGCACCCAGGGGAGTGAAGAAAGGGAAGGAATAGATATTAACATGTGGGGAGAGTTATACACATTGCAGGGTGTATCTGGGGCAATGGTTACCAGTAGCTCCACCCACAGTACCTAGGCTCCACCCACTCTCATGAAACAGCCCCGGTACCTTCAGCAATGATTAAAAATCTTAGCAGTGTCGCTATTCAACTCACCCTCTGTAGGTTCCAGGGTTAACAGTCCCCATTGATCTGAATGGGGTGGCTCAGGACTGAATGCAGCAATCCAGGCTAGATGGGTGAGGGGGAGGATCAATGGAGGGCCAAGGGGTTGGAGCTCCCTGTTATTCACTAGTCTAATTCCCTGCCCCGTAAACCCGTATCTCTCTCACCTCCCCATGGGAGCTAGGGTTCAGTCTCCCATCTCCACCCCACACTCACCCTGCACCAGGCTCGTCGCCAGCAGCGCTATGGCCAGCGGGAGCGGAGATACCCCATGATGCAGCCTTGCCTGATCCTGTCTTGGCCAAACTCTGCCTCCATCGTTCTGACCAAAGCCCGGTTGGGGAACAAACGCACCAAGGCAGGTTTTTATAGAGATGGCTCGTGCCTCTGCCCTCCCCAGGTCTACAGAGAACAGATGTGACTGATCCCACGATGAGCCACTCAAGGAAACAAGTTTGTTTGCATTCTGCTCTGCCTGGGATTGCCCCCTATGGGTGCCCTAGAAAATGAAATGAAAATCAAATGTAACCAAGTAGTGTGGATGCCTGGGGTGAGTTTCTCTTCACTGTTTGGTTGGAGATGAAAGGGTCAAGAACAGATGGCCAAGGAGATAAAGATATCATGGGATTAAGACTGGCAAGGGGGTAGGGGAAGGTTATCAGGGGGCTAATATAATAATGGGGGTTCAGATAAAGGGTTTCATAAATTCTAAGGTGAGACGGCACCACTGCAATAATCTAGTCTGACCCATGCTTGCCAACCGTTCATAAATGTATGGACAGTCAGTAAAAAATATACAATTTTAACCCTGTCCATAAATCTGTAAATAAATTAAAATGTCCATAAAATTGGACAGAAATAAAACGTGTGGTATTTTGACACTGATTGTCGTCATTCAGAATCACTTCTTGTATCATAAAACTACACTGACCATGACTTTATCAATTTCCTGTTTTCTATTATTGCACATGCCCATAGAATCTGATTGATCAATTAACTGCAGCTAAAATAATTGCATAACTGAAATTCCTGTGTACAGTAAGTGAGTACACACTTTTGTAACATTATTGTATTGTTTATGATATTTTTAGCGATGTCAGTAAAACGTTTACTGTGTCAGTAAAAAAAATTAACTTCACACCTTCATGTCAGTAAAAACAAAAATGCAAGGTTGGCAACTGACCTCTTGTCTAACACCAGCCAGACACATGCCCCCAAATAACTCCTAAAGCAGATCATTTAGAAAACCATCCAGTCTTGAATTAAAAATTGTCAACAATAGAGAATCCATCATGAGCCTTGGTAAATTCTTCCAGTGGTTAATCATTTTCACCGTTAAAATTTGCACCATATTTCCAGTCTGATTTTGTCTAAGTTTTCCTTGTAGCCATTGGATAACGTGAGATCTATCACTACTTGAATGATGAACCAATTATGAAATATTTGTTCCCCAGGTAGGCATTTAAAGACTGTGATGAAGTCACCCCTTAACCTTCTCTTTTTTAAGATACAAACATAGATTGAGCTCACTGAGTCTGTCTTTCTAAGACAGGTTTTCTAATCATTTAATCATTCTCAGGGCTCTTCTCTGAAGCCTTTCCAACTTATCAACATCCTACTTGAATTGTTAACACCAACAATGGACACAGGATTTCAGCAGTGGTCGCACCAATACCAAACACAGAGATAAAATAACCTCTCTACTTCTACTCGAGAGGCCCCCTTTTAAGTATCTGAGGATCACATTAGCAGTTTTGGCCACAGAATCGCACTGTGTGCTCATGTTCAGCTGATTATCTACCATGCCCCCCAAATCTTTTTTAAAGTCTCTGATTCCCAGGAGAGATTCCCCCAGCCTGTGAGAATGGCCGACACTCGTTGCTCCTAGATGGTACATTTCCCTTTAGCCACACTAAAACACACAGAGCTTGCTTGTCTCCAGTTTTAAATGTGATCCACTTCTCTCTTGAATCAATGACCTGTCCTCTTCATTATTTACCATTCCCCTAATTTTTGTGTCTGTTTACCACTCAAGAAAGAGATCTTGGTGTCATTGTGGACCGTTCTCTGAAAACATCTGCTCGATGGGCAGTGGCAGTCAGAGAGATAACCGAGTGTTGGGAACCATTAGGAAAGGTCTAGATAATAAACCAGCAAATATCAAAATTCCACCATATAAATCCATGGTACACCCATGGCTTGAATGATGCCTGCAGATCTGGTCGTCCAGCCTCGAAAAAAGTTATATTGGGATTGGAAAAGGTACTGAGAAGGGCAACTAAAATGCCTCACAGGGAAGTGGAAGGAGAGACTGGGCAGGTCGGCCTCTGGGTAAAGAGAGCTGGAGCAAGGCCTCTGATCCTTTTACTAGTGGCTATTCCACCAGGGCTGCGCATCGGTTTACGAAACCAGTGAGTGAAAGAGAAACTGAGGGGGGTGCTCCCTTCCTTCCAGTAACTCCAGGCAGAGAGAGACACGAAGAGAGCAAAGGAGGCAGAAGGAAAAAAATCAGAGACAAAGGAAGAATTAACCTTGGGGTCTGCGCTCGAGTCTGTGCACCAGGGTGAGCTACAGGAGCAGAGCTGGGAGGAGAGGAGGCCCAGGACTGGGCTTGCAGGAGACTACAGGTCGGGATTCAGGGGCTCTGACAGAGCTGTGGTGGGAGGGGCCCAGAGCTGGGATAGAAGGGGCTGAGGGTTGGGGCTGACGGGTACCGATAGCGCTAAGATCCATGAATGACCCGTTCATGACTGGGGCAGCCAACCTGAAAATGCCTAGTTCAGAGCAGGCTGCAGAAAGGAGAGCAGATTCTCCCAGAACTGATGGCTAACACTGCAGTTAGATTCACCAACCAGGGGCACAGACAGGGCTCCTGATCCCTCACACTGGTTATCAAGCTAAAACAAGAAGTTACTCAGCCCCTTTTCTGCATTTCAGTCTCTGGCTCCCAGTCAGCAACTGTAAAGGTCCAGTAAGGAGGTAAGTTACTTAAAAAAACTCTGTTCACTTTACCAAAATGTTCTCCTGATCCCCCAAGGGCCAGCCACAATGCCAGATCAATATGGGTTTGGATCTTACCCTAATTACCATGCTGCCAGCCAATTTAGTAACTAAAACTAAAGGTTTATTATAAAAGACAAGAAACAGACAAGACAAGAGATGTTACACGATCAAAGCAATCAAATACAGACAAATGACTTCAAAGTCCATCTATACCAGATTCTCAGCAATATTGGAGTTCGCAGGCTGGTACAGTCCCTCTGGTGTACACCTAGGGCCTCGATGGGTCTCCATCCTTTGTTTCGCAGCTTCAATTGTAGGTGAATTGATCCAGAGGCAGGAAGCAGGAAAGAAAAGAAGATGGAGAGGGTGAAGTTGCATTTTCTGGTCTGCCGTGTGGCTTGTTTCAAACACAAGCTCACAGTCCATGGGCAGGGAAAGGCACTTGCGGCCCTCCTGACCACAGGCATGTCCCTACAGGTCCTCAGAGCCATAGATGCCAGCCTGGCTTCACTCCCTGGGCTCATTGTATCATTGAGGCCCTCCATGAATCATCACTAATCTGCCTGGGGGATGCGACCCAGTAGCACAGCACAAGTGTTTGGACACAGACCTAACACACATCTCCATAACTTACAGTGTGATGACAACACATACACATTAACAGCACTATCATACATAGCAAACTATAGCCTTTGCAGTGCTACCTGGCATGGCCTAGCTTGCAAGAATCATTGCAATTTTGTCATATTGGTATTAAATAATATTACAAAGGGTCATTCATATTCCAGACAGCATCACACCGTGGTTGAAGGTATCTCAGCGGCAGCACAGTCTGAGATCAGTCTCCCCCATTCTACTTACTAGACCCCACTCTCCTCCCAGAGGCAGGGATAGAACCCAGGAGTCCTGAGTCCCAGCCCCCCTGCGCTAGTATCTTAGCCCTGGTGTCCCCACATGCTAGATTCTGACCCAGTGGATCTCCCCAAGCCTGCAGGGTCGGAAGGATGGAACGACTCCGGGAGGATGTCACCTGCTCCATCTGCTTGAATATCTTGAACGACCCTGTCTCCATCGAGTGCGGCCACAACTTCTGCCGGGGCTGCCTCTTGACTCACTGGAGCGGAGTCTTGGCCCAGGGCTACCAATGCCCTGAATGCCGGGCTCCCTGCTCCAAAGACAGGATGATCCCGGACACACGTGTCAAAAGCCTGGTGGAGAAAATCACTAAGCAGCTGCAGGAAAAGACAGAGCAGGTGAGACCAGACAGGCTGGATAAAGGGAAAGGAACTTTCCCATCAAGGGGATGCCGGGTCCTATCCGGTCCCAGGGTGGGGACTGGCTGGCTCAGAGGGGTGGGGAACGGGACACACGGACTCATAGTCATGAAAGCCAGGAGGGACCATCATGATCATCTAGTCTGACCTCCTGCACGTCACAGGCCACAGAACCTCACCCACCCACTCCTGTAATAGATTCTTAACCTCTGGCTGAGTTACTGACATCCTCACATCATGATTTAAAGACAGCAAATTGCACAGAATACACCATGTCCTTTCACTCCTGTTCAGCCCAGCCAGTGACCTGCAGGGAAAGGTTAAAAACCCCCAGGGGTTTTGCCAATCTGACCTGGGGGGAAATTCCTTCCCAACCCCAAATATGGTGACCAGTTAGCCCTTGAGCATGTGGGCAGGACTCAGCAGCCAGACACTGGAGAAGGAATTATCTGTAGTAACTCAGAGCCCTGCCCATCTAGTGTCCCATCATTGGCTCTTGGGAGCATTTGCTGCTTGCAGTCGCAGATGGCCCATATCCCATTGTAGGCAGTCTCATAATACCATCCACTCATAAACTTGTCAAGCTCCGTCTTGAATCCAGTTAGGTGTTTTGCCCCCTTGGAAGGCTTTTCCAGAACTTCACTCCTCTGATGGTCAGAAACCTTCATCTAATTTCAAGTCTAAACTTGTTTCTGGCCAGTTAATATCCATTTATTCTTCTGCCAACACTGCCGCTAAACTTAAATAACTCCTCTCCCTCCCTGGTGTTGATCCCTCTGATGTATTTATAGACAGCAATCATATCTCCACTCAGCGTTCTTTTTTGTTAGGCCAAACAAGCCAAATTCCTTGAGTCTCCTCTCATAAGGCAGGTTTTCCATTCCTCAGATCGTCCTAGTCGCCCTTCTCTGCAACTGTTCCAGTTTGAATTCACCTTTCTTAAACATGGGGGACCAAAACTGCACACAGAATTCCAGAGGAGGTCTCATCAGAGCCTTGTATAATGGGGCTAACACCTCCCTATATCTACTGGAAATACCCTGCCTGAAGCATCCTAGGACCACATTACACTTTTTCCACAGCTGCATCGCATTGGTGGTTCATAATCATCCTGTGAAGCAATACACCCATGTCTTTTTCCTCCTCTGTCACTTTCAACTGATGCATCCCCAGTTTATAGCAACATTTCTTACTGTTAGTCCCTAAGTGCGTGACCTTGAACCTTTCACTATTCAATTTCATCCCATTTCTATCACTCCAGTTTTCAAGGTTGTCCAGATCTTCTTTTACAGATTAAGTACTAATCCTTGCTATTGGGATTGCAATTTCATGCGCCAATTTCCTTGATATTCTTGGGTGGAGATGATTCAGTCCCTGCAGTTTGGTCCTGTTAAACTGTTTGAATTTGGCTTCCATTTCAGCCAATTCAGTCAAAATTTCCACTTCCACATTCTTGTTCCCATCAGCCACCCTGCCACAAGCTTCCCCTTTCACTTATTAAAAACTGAGGCAAAGTATCTTTTATCTCCTCCCAAGAATATTAAAGAAATTGGCCCATGAAATCGGCCATTCCTCAGTGCTTAGTGGACCCATTTCTTCGTTCCTTGTTCTGTTTTTATTGATATGGCTAAAGAACCTTTTCCTGTTGATTTTAATTTCCTTTGCAAGGTTCAGCGCTGCGTGGCTTTGGGCAGTTCTCATTTTTCCCTCCATTTTCTAACCTTCCAGAGGGAGCTTTCCTTGCTGACCCCTCCCATCTTCCATTCCTTGTGTGCTTTCTGCTTTCTCTTAATCCCCTGTCTGAGATCCTTGTTCATCCAACTTGGTCAGCTGCAACTGTTCCCTGCGGGCTTTGCCCTGGATGCAGACTCCAGATAGTTTCTTCAACTTTAATTCCAAGTCTCCTCCACATCCAAACCCTTCAACTTTGCAGGCCAGTCCACTTCCCTACCTAAATCCCTTCATTTTCTAATTTGCCCTTTGAAATCCATAACCCTAGCTGCTGACCTAGGGTGGTTTATCCTTCCATTTAGTTTCAACTGAATTAGCTCCTGGTCACCTCACCCAAGGTTGTCCTACAGCCAGTTCTTCAGGGAGGTTCCCACTACTTATCAATACTAAATCTAAACTGGTATCACCTCCTGTGGGTTTGGTAACTATTTGGTGAAGAAATCTGTTAGTTGTCACATCCAGAAATATCTGGACCCTGTCATTAGTAGTAGTAGCGCTTCTCCTCCAGTCTATCTCTGGGAAATGAAAGTCTCCCAGAAACACACAATTCCCAAGGGGATTTATTTCATTCAGACTATTAAAGAAGTCTCTGTCCATATCCTAACCAGATCCTAGACCCCAAGCTCTATCCCAGGGCAGCCTCTGCTAGTTTTCTTCCCCAAAGCGCTTTTGACCCAAACGGATTCTGTTTGATCTATTCTTATCACTTCTCATTTCTTTCCATTTCAGCTGCTCATTAATACACAATGCTACCCCACCACCTTTGTCTTTCTTTTGTCTTTCCTGTACTCCAGTCATGTCTGCGATTGCTCCATGTTTCTGTTACCCTGATAATATCTGGTTTTACTCCCACACTTCATTGTCCATTTTCTCACCCAGGCTCCTTGTGTTGCTGTGCAGATATCTTATTGCTTCCGCTTGGCTTTGCCCAGATCTCTCACCCCAGGAGGTACAGTCATTTTACTGCCACTATCTGCTACCCAGTGTTGGTCGTCTTGACGCTAGCGTTCCCCTTGTCGTCCCTTCTCCAACCCTCTCTCGTTCCTTTCTCCATTGCTGCAGCCTCTCCTACTTGATTTTCCTCCCACTCCGTGTTAGGATCAGGCGTACACAAACATCAAACCAGGATTCCTAGTTTAAACAGCTTTTTAATCAGTTGTGCCAACCTCCCTCCTGGAAGTTTATCTCCCTCCCTGCTGAGGTGGAGTCCATCCCAAGAGAAGAGTCCTCTGTCTGTGAGGACCTCCCAATGGACAAACATACGAAGTCCTGCTTAGCCCCACTGCCTGAGCCATCTGTTGATGATCATCATCTTGTCTCATCTTCGCTCTCCTCCTCCAGGGACAGGAACAATCCCACTGAAGATCACCTGAGTGTCCGTTTCTTTAAGCGTCTTCCCCAGCCTGGCACACTCTCTCTTGATGTGTCCCAACCAGAATATAGGGATCTTTCCCCTCCAGGGACTGCTGGCTCTGATCCTGCCCCAGGGCAGGGGACTGGCTGGCTCGAGAGGCTGTGGAATGGGTTCTGGGGCACTGATCTGGTGTGAGTGGGGACTGGCCGTCTCAGGGGTGGGGTCCCAGCTCTGACCCTGCTCTGTCCCTGCAGCAGGTGCCAGAGCTTGAGCTGGAGCTGGGGCACCCGGTGCAGCTGGTGCATCTCAGTGAAGAAGGGGCCTTGATCCTGGACGAGAAGGCTCTGAACCACTGGCTGGAGCAGGGTGAGGTGGGGGACTCCCCCATCTGCCTGATTTCCATCATTGGGGAAAAGCGTCGGGGCAAATCCTTCCTGATGAACTACCTGCTGCGCCGGCTACGGAGTCAGGTGAGTGTAAACAGGAGCAGGAGTGAGCTGTGGGTGTGAGCGGTCCCATCCTGCCCCTTGCTGGAGGGCTCAGAGCTGCACATGCATCTGTGAGTGTCTCTCTCTCCTCCCCAGCCTGCCTGGTTAGGTGGTGCCATGGCTGGACCCTAGCGTGTCTGTCTGCCTGGAATTCTGCCTGATATTAGTGTCTGTCTATCTTTCTGTCTGTCTGAACCCAGGCATGTCTCTCTGTCTGCCTGTGTGTCTTTCTGGAACGCAGTGTGTTTGTCTGTTCATCTCTCTATCTAGGCAGCAGCGGTTCTGCTGATCTATCTGTCAGATTCTGAGGACAATCATCATGATGTATTCCTCCCCGTGCCACACTAGTGCAATTAACCCCCGTTCCCCACCCCGCCGAAAGGTTGCATCCTGGGGGCGAGGGGGACCAGTCACTCTCCTCTCCCACTCTGCACTGACATCCCCCCCACCCCCTCCTGTGTGTCCTTCCGGCAGGAGGCGAGCGAAGGGTCGTGGATGGGCCAGGAGGATGAGCCCCTGGAGGGGTTTGAGTGGCGCATGGACATAGAAAGAGTCACCAAGGGCGTGTGGGTGTGGAGTCAGCCCTTCTGGGTCCCGGCTGAGGGGGGCAAAGTAAGTGGGGTTGTGTTGGGGGTGCAAAGTAATAGGCAAGTGGGTCATGGGGGCATGAGGAGGAGGAAAAGGGGAAAGAGGGTAAAGGGCTGGGAACAGAGGGAATGGGGGAAATAGGGAGGGAAGGATGGAGACATGGGAAGGAGGCCACGGGGGTACCTCACAGGATAATTGGAATGGAGAAGCGCAAGAGGAGGGAGGTAACAATGGGGCGGGCTGGAACAAGATGCCAGGTGCCATTGGGGCTGAGCACGGGGCAGGCTCTGGAGGCTGTAGGGTCCGTGAGTTTCTGCACAAAACCGGGAGCTGACCTGGGGCCATCACTCTTGTCCCCCAGGTGGCCGTGCTGCTGATAGACACCGAGGGCTCCATGGACATTGGAAATAACAAGGAGACCAGCATCAAACTCTCTGCTTTGTCCATGCTGCTCAGCTCCTACCAGGTTGGGGGAGCTCACCAGGGGGATGTTGTGCAGCAGCGAGTGCGGTGGGGGCCCCATTAGGGGGTGCTGTGCTGCAGGAGGCACTGTGTGGCAGGGAGTGAGGTGGGCATTCAGCAGGGGGCGCTCTCCCCTAGCAGACAAGGTTGGCCCCAATGCCCCGTGTGGCACTATGGGGGCTGTGCTACGTGGTGGGTGATGTGGCTGTGATGTGGTCTGTGCCGGCAATCCCTGCTCGTGGCTGTAGCTCTGTCCGTCTCCTGATTATTTGCAGATACTGAATATTGGCTGTCGGGTGAAGGACCCGGATCTTGAATACCTGGAGGTGAGGCTGGGCAGTGTGATGCAGAACTCAGCAATGCCAGGTTCTCTGCAGGCCCCACAGGGTTATTATCCCTCCCCATTGGTCCTGTGGAGACACTGAGGCCCAGAGAGAGAAACTGAGTCTCCCATGGTCACATAAAGGTCTTGAGTCAACCCGCACAACCCAGACTGGCTCCCTGCTCCCAGGTGTCTGGCATTGGCCACTTGGACAAAGTTAGGACCCATCACTCCCCTCCATCCCAACTCTGCCATTGATGGGAACGGTCTGCACATTGCTCTGCTTTGCTCTTCTCTTCAGGCTTTTACCCAGCCTCAGCCCCTTCAGGTCATGCCCTAAGCTAGGTCCTACCATCTGCAGCATCTGGTGTGTCCTGCCTTCAGCCGTGGACTGGGGGAGCAGAATCTTTCTGCATGGGATGGGTTGGCTCTGGGAGGGATTCTATCTATCCACGCAGCCCCAGGTCCAGTCACTGGCGAAAACCAGCTTAACACAGAGTGAAGGTAACCCAGGGAGAGCCCAGGTAAATTCTGCGAGGTGTGAGCATAGCCATGGCTTGACCCCGGGGATGTGCAAAGAGTGTTGGTGGCATCCGTCAGCCTGAGGCAGTGCTCTTTGTGTGGGGTGCAGGTGCATCCCGGGAATGCCTTGGGAAAAGGACCCCACATCAGGATCACAGACCCAACCCACCTCTGACCTCCACAGAGCGCCCTGGAGAGAGGGAGTGAGCCCTGGAACCAGACATGCGCGTCCATGGGGCACAGTGTGTGGAGGAGGGGTGTGCACTGATGGCCATCCCCTGGCACCAGATCTCTGTGTCCCCCTCCGGTGTCCCCGCACACCCCCTTGGCCGGGTGCAGCCTGCTTCTCTGCGACTTGTGAAAACGTCTCTGTCCAAATCCAGTTTGCTTTCGTGCTCGCTGGGCCTCGCTCTCTGTGATGGGTGGAGGAAGCAGCTCAGATGGGGGGATGGGGCTGTCAGACCCCTTTCTGATCACAGGCAGGGTCCCCTCCCCATCACAGTAAATGCCTGTGGATCCCCAGACTCACTATCCCCCCGCTTTGCTCTGCAGATGTTTCTCCATGTGGCTGAAGTGGTGGCAGAGGCCTATGGACTGGAGTCCATTCAGGTGAGACAACATCACCCCCCCATCACCCACCCTGCCCCACGTATCCCCCCATTGCACCCCTCCCCTATGCGCATCGTTATAGGGACTTTCCGTGCAACTCTGTTGCCATGGCTGCCAATACATAGTAACATCGCCCCATATTAATACATCGCCCCATATTCGCTGTGAGGGCATCTCCGTCATGCTGCAGACTACGAGCCATGAAAACGGCGACCTGCCTTTCTATGCAAACCTCGTCCACCACCCGCCAGCTCACCTGCCTTCCAGATGCCCTTTAGGGTCATTTTATGGCACCGCGGGGCATGCGGGTGGAATCTCTTGGCGCAAGGAGCATTCAGCAAATCCCTCAGTCATCACCGACCCCACCATCTGCCCACCAGGTTTGGACCTGCCAAGGCACCTGAGCTGGTTTCAAACAGGTCAAGGCAATTGTGTGGCCGGTCGCTTCAGATGGGGTGGCTCTAACAACCTGTGAGCCAGTTGTGGTCATCTTCAGACTACGGTGTACAGCCTTGACGAGGGCCTGTGACTTACGTCGACGGCGGGCTGTTGGCTCTGCACCTGGCTGACGACGATGCTATCGAATGGTTGTGCATATGCTGAATACCCCTCCCACTCCCCACAGCCTGCTCCTGCCCCAGGCACCCTCTGTCCCATTCCTTAAGGGTTCAAGTTTCTCCTCCTGACATTGTCCTTCTCTACATCCCAGCATCCTCCAGTCCCAAAATGACCCTCCTCCCTCCTGTCTCCTCTGCAGCACCTAGACCTGCTGGTGCGGGATTGGAGCAGCTCCCGGGTCTTTGGAGACCAGGGTGGGAAGGAATATCTGCGAAACGTCAAACAGGTGACTGGGGCTCATGGAGGTGGGGACTGGGACACGGGCCTTTCCCCTCTAGGGGGCTGGTAACACCACCCTGGATAAAAGTTGCCTAACAAATCCCATTATTAGACCCCTTTTTAATTGCTTTGCCAAACTTTAACTGTTTGGGCTGAAATTTTCCATGCTTCTTCTTTGCCTCAGGCTGAATTCTTTGTGTATTTCTCCATAAGAACATGAGAACTGCCAAACTGAGTCAGACCAATGGTCCATACAGCCCATTATCCTATTTTCTGACAGTGGTCAATGCCATATGTGATGTTTCCCTCTGCAATCTGGACTGGTGGATTGCTGTCACCCCAATCCGTCACTCTCGGAGCCCATCTCACTCTGCTCCGCCGTGTGAACCCCCCTCCTGGGCAGTCCAAGAACAGCCCCCAGCAAGCAAGTTGTTCCCCACGAAGTGAGTGAGTGCATCTAGCCGGCCACTTGGGATTATGCAATGGAATGACTCTTGTCAAAACTCCCAGTCCCAGAAGCAACCCTAGGAATTGCCATCTTACAATGTACATGCTGCACACTGCACCCTGCAAGCTCATAAGTTTGACAATTTACCAAAGAAATTGATATGCATCAGCTTTGTCACTTCAGATGGAATTCTTAACACACTTCAAACCACACACACTGCTTTAGATAAAACAAACAAATAAATGTATTAAGTACAGAAAGATTTTAAGTGATTATAAATCAGAAGAAGGCAGATCAGATTTTATCAAGATGAAACAAAATCCAAAGGTTTTCTAAACTAAGCTTAACAACAACCTTGCAGTCTTAGATGTCTCTCACCATGGGCTGGCTGATCTGCTTCCAGACAGGGTCCCCTTTGGGTCAGCATTTCAGTTGTTTGGTGGTGTTTGCGGATGGAGGAGAAAGAGGGAGAGATTGCAAAACATCTCTTCTTTTAATATGTTCCTTCCCCACCCCCTGGGGTCAGGTGACAGACAATGGCCTACGGATTCCTCCATTTGAGTCAGATGAGCATCCCTTATTGGTGATTAGGCTAGTCCATTGTTCCTGGCAGAGCTGGGTTGTTTTATGCATGCCTTCAAGAGGCGTGAGCTACCTCTCCGCTTTTGGAGGGTTTTGCCTGAATCTGCTTCTAGTTATAAGACCCACATTTGGGAATATTACATAGCAGAGCTTCATAACTATACACATGACATTGCAAAGAACATACTACTTTAACAATAAGATTCAACACACCCTGAGCATTCCAAAAACATCTTATATGACATACTTTGCATTAGACAATACACCTTTATGTTATACTTGTAAAAGAAATGATCAGCGGGATCTGTTCAGGGGACAAGGTAATACATCACGTTTATTGTGAATACAAAAAAATTCTTAAAAGGCTATTGCATTCACACATTCACATTCACACACCCAAGAGTTGTGGAGGCTGATATAATATAATGACCAGTCCTTATTATGCATTGCTCAAGCCAGCCTATTAGCCAGATAGGTTGAGCACGAGGCGGGAGCTGGGCCTCTGTCGGTGCGCAATCTGATGGTTCTCTATGATAACTGCAGAATGGACCCAAAGTTTCCATGTTCTTAACCCATTTTCATAGTCGCTGGCTCTCATGTAAGTCTATGGGTCTTGCTGTGTCCTGCTGCCTTCAGATTATGTATGATAGCCAGGCACCAGTCACTGGCAACTGTACCCTCTCCTTTTCTTATTTCATATTTTGTTCCATTCTCAGGATGGATTCTCCTGTGCTTTAGGGTTGTTATCTGCATTCTTCGGCCTTCAGGACAGGGTGATACTTGCAGCTGGTGTCTTTATTCCCCTCTTTGTTGTCCGAATGGTTTGAGCTGGCGTCTCTCCTTATCTATTTAAATCCCACACACATTCCTCACTTCTACCTAAAAAGCAACTAATCCAAGGTTCAGAAACACAGCAGAATGAAGGAACCTAACAAAATACAGTTCACTTATGACAAGCAGTAAAGAAATTCATTAAAGAACAGCATCATTTCTAATATTACATGAAAAGTCACACAGGGCAATTAGCAAATATCAATATATAATTGGCAAATATTAGTAAAAAATGGATTCATATCTGGTTTGCTTACACATCTCCCTGGCTCACAGTTACATTACAAGGGTGAACACGAATGATACACAATCACACCACATGGGTGTACATGCTGGTGCAGTGTGTCACACCAGGTGCTTCAGAGGGGACGAACAGACCAGGCAATCGTCGAGTGATCCATCCAGCTGTTTCTGAGAATGTGGCTAAAGAAAGACACGTGGTTGGGCAATATTGAAAGAAAGATTCAGATGTTCCATTTTTTGAACATCTCTAGCAACCCCCCCACTTCGAAGCAGGCACTTGACATTTGGTTGGGGGTGGCCCGTGTGTCAGAGATTTGCCATGGGCTGTTCCAAAGACAATCCCCCCACATTTGACGAAGTAACAAGCCAGGCCAAGTAATACTCAGGAGAGACTTGCTAGGTCAGTGTTTGTCAACCTGGAAGGGTGTGACTCCCAGGGGGGCTGTGGGATGGATTCAGGGCTTGCAAGTGCAGAGCCAGTGTTACTGGGCTGCAAGCAGGACAATTGCCCAGAGCCCCCTCTCCACAGGGGACGCCACAAAGCTAAGTTACGTGCTTCTGCCCAGGGCAGCTCAGGACCAAGGGTAAGATGGGAGGAGTCACAATTTTTTCAACTTGGAGGGTCACAGTTGTGTTTGAACTTCAAAAGGGGTTGCCAGCACAAAAAGGTTAAGAACTCTGTGCTAGAGTTTCCCTTCTGCAGTCTCCAAAGAGCCCGTCTGCATGGACCATGCTCCAACCTGGAGCTGCAGAAGCAACACTGGAGTCTCCCTGTAATTCTTGCCCAGGCTAGGTGCCAGAACTGAGAGCGGGGGTGCCTGCCACCCCGTGTTTACAGTGAGCCCAGCCAGCGTGTAAGAAGAAGTGGCTTCATTGCAGTCTGGAAGGGAGAAAAGTCAGGCCAGAGGAAGGGAAAAGCCAGGCCAGGGGGAGGCTTGGACAAGGAGTCTGGAGAGGCTGGGAGCTGGAGAAGTGGAGACTGGGACTGGGAGCCACTCCTTTCTCTTCCTGCCATCCCCTGTCTCGTTCACTGCACCCCTCCCAACGTCTGCCACAAACCAGGCAGGCTGTCACAGACCCTCTCCTACTGTCCAGCAGCTCTGGCTAACGCTAACACTGTGTATCATGTGTCATTGTAACGATTCCCCCTGGCTCCGGCAGAAGCTGGTGGCGACATCCCCTTGCAAACACCCCAAGGCCCTGGAAACACTGAAGAGAAGCAGCAACCGCTGTTACCTGATGCCCTTCCCTGGCAAAGGGATCATGACTGGCAGCGCGGGAAGGCTAAGAGGTAAAGGACCCAGGAGAGCGGCTCCGACCCCCCTGCCGTGTGCAGAGCAATGTGACTGGGTCACTGCTCATGCCTGGGCATGGAAGGTAGAGAGAAGGGGGATCAAAGAGGCCCTGGATTGACACCCATTGTCCATCTCTCTCCCCTTTGCAGATATGGATGAGGATTTCCGGGAGAGCCTGAGGGGCTACGTCACCTCCCTGGTGGGCTCGGTTGGCAAACACATCCAGAGGGACCAGCATGGAGAGCCACTCTCCGGGACATAGCTCGCTGCCATGATAAAGGTGGGGAGAGGCCAGGTGTGCTGCAGAATGTAGGACAGGGACACTCTCCCCGGACAGTCACTGATGACCCTAATAACTGTGCAACCTCAAAGAATCCTAAAATCATAGAAGATGAGGGCTGGAAGGGACCTCAGGAGGTATCTAGTCCAACCCCCTGCTCAAAGCAGGACTAACCTCAGCTAAATCATCCCAGCCAGGGCTTTGTCAAGCTGGGCCTTAAAAACCTCTAAGGATGGAGATTCCCCCAGCTCCCTAGGTAACCCATTCCAGTGCTTCACCACCCATCTAGGGAAAAAGCTTTTCCTAATATCCAACCTAAACCTCCCGCACTGCAACTTGAGACCATTGCTCCTTGTTCTGTCCTCTGCTATCTTTAAGAACAGCCTAGCTCCATCCTACCTGGAACCCCTTTAGATATTTGAGGGCAGTTATCAAATCCCCCTCACTCTTCTCTTCTGCAAACTAAACAAGGCCAGTTCCCTCAGCCTCTCCTCATGACTTGTGCTCCAGCCCCCTAATCATTTTTGTTGCCCTCCATTGGTCTCCCTCCAATTTATCCACATCTTTTCTGTAGTGGGAAGTCCGAAACTGGACAGAATACTCCAAATGTGGCCTCACCACTGCCGAATAGAGGGGAATAATCACTTCCCTCCATCTGCTGGCAATGCTCCTACTAATGCAGCCCAATATGCTATTAGCCTTCTTGGCAATAAGGGCACACTGCAGACTCATCTCCAGCTTCTTGTCCACTGTGACCCCCAGGTCCTTTCTTGCTGCTAGCCAGTCGATCCCCAGTCTGTAGCAGTACACGCAGGTATCACTGTGCGGCTCTTCCCTAGCTGACCCCACCTCCAGAGAAGGCCACATCTCAGCACTGTTCCCAGCCTTTCTAAAACTCTGTGGAGTCTGCGATGTGAAGGTTTGTTTTGGTTTCTTCACAGAATTTATCTGATGTGATGAAGAAACGTCACTTTGGCTTCTCCTCTCCCTGTCAGGTAAGGTCTCTGTCTCTGACCTGACCATGGGGTGTCTCCACTCCATGCCAGGGCTGGGGTGGTGTTGGGAGTTGGTTGCATTCTGCTGAAGGCAACTGGGAAAGGGTCTGGGTCTCAGGTTTTTGGACTCTGGGATAGAGGAATTTAACTAGACTAGAGGGTGACTGGTTCTGGACGGGTCACCCAGCCTATGGACATGTCTCCAGTCTGTGAGACCCCTAGCATGAACCAGCTCTGCGGGTGTGCTGTGCAGATGAGAACCATTTATCAGAGCTGGCCTGAAAATGGGGATTTTTGTTTTTCCTGCAGAAACTGTTGAGTTTCCTGCAAAGCCCCCCAATTTTTCCATTTGGCAGTGCCACCAAGGTGGCTCCTGGGAACTGTAGGAACACATTCCTCACATGTCCCTCACTCCTCTGTATGTCAGGCACTCTGGTGGGAAAGCAGCTCCAATGAGCCCAGAATCAGGGACCTGGGTCCCAGGACCCTACGGGGCTTGGGAGGGTCTGAGCCAAAGTCAAAATGGGAGCCAAGGTTCAAGCCCTGTTCCTTTCAAGTGTAGACACAACCCTGAAAGTATCCCACAATCCCACAGGCCGACTTCCTTTCTCCTCTGGTCAGTGAAATTAGGAGGACAGTCCAATTTTCCCAGGCTGCACCACCAGCAATGGGACAGGGCAGCCACAGCTGGCGAGAGCACTAGGGAGTCTGGGATACGGGTGGTTGCACCCATACCTACATAATGCATTGTAGCTGCTGGAGCCCCAGGCTGGGACCATGACCAGATTAATCGTTTTGGGGTCCCAGTGCCTGGACTGTAGCCCTGAGTCCCCCTCCAGTTCTGCCCCTTCTTCCCGAGGCCCTGCCTATCCTCCATCCCTGCTCAGAGGGGATCTGGGTGCTGGGGCCCCTTCTGAGTGTGAGCCCAGCACCACGGCGCCATTGTAAACCTGATACAGGCTTGGGTGTCAGACTCAGATCAGCTGGGAGAGGTGCTACGCAGGCCCACTTCTAGAGGAGAATTGGTGTGGGGAGGGCTTATCTACACAGGGGAATAGATCAGCCTAGCTATTCCAGAATAACTACTCAGCAATAGCCACTCCAGAATAGCGCCACAGCAGAGACTATTCCGGAGTCTTTCCTGCTTCATACAAGGTTTAACCCAGCCTAGAACAATACCCCATCCCCCACCCCATACCAGAGCTGAGATTTGCACCCAAACAATCTGCCTCCCCGAGATCGATAACAGCCCCCAAATACCACCAGACCCGCAAGATCCAGTATCACTGATGTGCTGTTGGGCGTCAGCCTCAGGCCAAGCCTGGCTAGGGCAGGGGTTTCCACAGTCCTCAGATACAGGACAGAGCCACAAGTGCAAAGTGCAGGTCGGGGCAGGGAAGGGAGCCGAGGCTGGGCTGCCGTGAGGATCAAACTGAAGACCAGCAGCACTAGAAGCCTCAAGCCACTGCCACACTGGATAATGTTCTCTTACGTGAGGAAGCTGTGATGGAAGCTCCAGCCCTAGGTGGAGACAGGGTTCCACAAACGGTGACTCACCCCAGCCTTATCCTTCTTGTGCAGATGGCCATCACCATCCACAACCAGAGAGCCATGGACAGAGCCCGCTTGGACCATGCTGTCTTTCTGAGGGAGAAGGTGAGTCTGTGCAGGAGGCTGTGCCTCCAGGCAGGGAACCCCAGGGCACTATCCTGGCCAGCCCTATGGGCTCCTGGCTTTGGGGCAGGAGATGGGAGTTCATCACTCCGGCTCCCAGGGTGGCAGCAAAAATGGGAGACTCCAACCCCGGCACAATGGGGGCCCTTATCTCGGTCGGTGGAGTGAGGCGAAATTGCTGTGCTGAAGCCTGACGGACCATTGGTGAGCCAGGAGTGCCGACTGTTGCCTGATTTTCAGCGTTTTGTAATTGAACGGGATTATAGGCTCGTCAATGGATCTGATCAGAAGATAACGAGGTTCTCGTCCCGAAATCAGGCTACAAAGAGTTTTACAAGGATCCCCGGGGTGCACGACAGGAAAGCTCACACTGATAACCGAATATGCATAATATACAGGCTTTTATTGAATAACATACGATAGACAAATGACTAATCTAATGGATAATGGTTAGAATTACAGTCCTGTTCTAAGGCACATACAATACATATATATATCGTGTACTTGGGATTAATATACTCACACCCTTCCCTGATAACCCAGTCAAGAGAGGTGTTCAGTAACTCAATTCTTGAGTGGAGGCGGGGAGAGCTAGGCAGTGCTATAGAGCTAAGAGCTATAAGATTAAGACTGCGGATAATATTAAGTATGAACTAAGAATAAAAGATCCTAACAAACACCAAAAGAAGTCCAAAGAAGGAGAAGCTCAAAGAAGGATTAGCTGATGATCGCAACCAAGTAACCTGGTTTTCCCCTTTTATACGTTGAATAATATGGGTATATAGGGCCTCCTTCTACGTCCAAACTTGGCTTCTTCACCCCCCAAATTATTAGCATACACTTATTGTATAGGCTGGCAGCTTCATGCGTTTTATTGACACGTCTTCTTTCCAGATGGTTTGCTCATCTTCCCTTTGTTATTACAGGCTATTGCTAGGGATTTTGTGGTGTACTTGTGAAGTTTATTTGGGGCATAAACTGGGTAGCCCCCCCTGTTTTGGTGCCTCCTGATTTATCTAGGGTAAAGTTGTGACCATATATGCATCTTATCCTTTAACACATCATTACTTATCTGGGACAAAGGTCCGTAACATATGTATGCAAACTGCATTGGCTTTCATACAGGATGTGGCCTGCAGGCCTCTTGCATTACAGTTATAATACATTAATATGAATCTATGACTCTATTATAATAAAACATATGCTTAACTCTATAAGGAAATGTGTATATGTGCAAATAAGCAGGCTAGCCCTATAGACTACACAACCCGCCCCTTCTAACAGCCTTGGGCCGCCTTCTCTCCCCCTCCTCTCCTGCTCAACGCAGGATGGCCTGTCCCAGCGCAGGATTGACTGTCTGAGGGTGACACCGAGCGTCGTGGAGGAGCAGTTCGTGAAGCAGCACATGTTTCTGCTGGAGCGGTGCCGGGAGGAAATGAAGGAGCCAGAGAAGGAGACCCTGGTGGCAGAGCTAGAGGCAGAGCTGTCTCAGGAGGCTGAGACCTTCCTGGAGACCTATGGAAGTCGCTATCAGAGTCACACCATCAACCAGAGAGCCATGGACAGAGCCCATACAGACCACGCTGCCTTTCTGAGCAAGAAAGTGAGTCTGAGAGAAGCTGTGCCCCCAGCCAGGGGAACCCCA
>ML681142.1:40117-64518 GCA_007922225.1 Emydura subglobosa
AGAAAGTGAGTCTGAGAGAAGCTGTGCCCCCAGCCAGGGGAACCCCAGGGAACCATCCCGGCCAGCCCTATGGGCTCCTAGGTTTGGGGCAGAAGATGGGAGTTCATCTCTCCAGTTCCCAGGGTGGCAGCAAATATGGGAGACTCCAACCCCGGCACAATGGGGGCCCTAATCTTGGTCAGTGGAGTGAGGGGAAATTGCTGTGCTGAAGCCTGACTGGCTATTGGTGAGGCAGGGTTGCCGACTGTTGCCTGATTTTCAGCGTTTTGTAATTGAACGGGATTATAGGCTCATCAATGGATCTGATCAGAAGATAATGAGGTTCCAGTCCTGAAATCAGGCTACAAAGAGTTTTACAAGGACCCCCGGGTTGCATGACAGGAATGTTCACACTGATAACCGAATATGCATAATTTACAGGCTTTTATTGAATTACGTAGAATGATAGACAAATGACTAATCTAATGGATAATGGTTAGAATTACAGTCCTGTTCTAATGCACATATAATATATATATATATCGTATACTTTGGATTAATATACTCACACCCTTCCCTGAAAACCCGGTCAAGAGAGGTGTTCAGTAACTCAATTCTTGAGTGGAGGCGGGGAGAGCTAGGCAGTGCTATAGAGCTAAGAGCTATAAGATTAAGACTATGGATAATACTAAGTAAGAACTAGGAATAAAAGATCCTAACAAACACCAAAAGAAGTCTAAAAGAAGAAGCTCAAAGAAGGATTAGCTGACGATTGCACCCAAGTAACTTGGTTTTCCCCTTTTATATGTTGAATAATATGTGTATATGGGTCCTCCTTCTACATCCAAATATGGCTTCTTCACCTCACAAATTATTAGGGTACACTTATTCTATAGGCTGGCAAGTTCATGCGTTTTATTGACACGTCTTCTTTCCAGATGGTTCACTCATCTTCCGTCTGTTATTCTGGGCTATTTCAAGGGATTTTGTGGTGTACTTGTGAAGTTTATTTGGGGCATAAACTGGGTAGGCCCCCCCCTTCATTTTGGTGCCTCCTGAATTATCCTCCTGCATCTTATCCTTTAACACATCATTACTTATCTGGGCCAAAGGTCCCTAACATATGTATGCAAACTGCATTGGCTTTCGTACAGAATGTGGTGTGCAGGCCTCTTGCATTACAGCTATAGCACTTTAATATGAATCTATGACTCTATTATAATAAAACATATCCTTAAATCTATAAGGAAATGTGTGTATATGTGCGAGTAAGCAGGCTAGCCCTATAGGCTACAAAACCTGCCCCTTCTAACAGCCTTGGGCCCCCTTCTCTCCTGCTCAATGCAGGATGGCCTGTCCCAGCGCAGGATCGACTGTCTGAGGGTGACACCGAGCGTCATGGGGAAGCAGTTCGTGAAGCAGCGCATGTTGCTGCTGGAGCAGTGCCAGGAGCTGATGATGGAGCCGGAGAAGGATACCTTGCTGGCAGAGCTAGAGGCAGAGCTGACTCGGGAGGCTGAGACCTTCCTGGAGACCTATGGAAGGCGCTATCAGCATCACGTCATCAACCAGAGAGCCATGGACAGAGCCCGCATAGATCACGCTGCCTTTCTGAGGGAGAAAGTGAGTCTGGGAGAAGCTGTGCCCCAAGCCAGGGAAATGCTAGGGAACCTTCCTGGCCAGCCCCATGGGATACAGGCTCCAGGGTAGGAGATGGGACCTCATACCTCTGGCTCCCAAGGTGGCTGCAGAGATGGGAGACTCAAACTTCTGCACTGGGGGGGGAGGAAGGTTGCTCTTGGTCACCCCCCTCTGGACAGCTGCAGTAGTGTTGGCATCATGGACCAAGTGATTAATGGGCTGGAATGGGTGTCAGAACTCCTGGGTTTTGTCCACAGTGCTGCCCCAGACTCCCCTGCGTGACCTTGTGCAAGTCACTGAGTCTCTCTGGGCCTCAGTTTCCCCATCTGTAAAATGGGGAGAATGATCCTGCCTTAGGGTGTTTAGACTGTGAGCTTTTTGGGGAAGGAGGGTCTCTCACTGAGTTTTGTGTGCAGCGACTGGCACAATGGGGTTTCCTGATCTCAGTCCAGGTCTCTGCAGCACCCGGCATGTGAGGGTGCGGGCGGACGGGCGGGATCTATGCAGTGTTGGCCCCTTGTAACACATTTGGCCATCTCCTCTCCCGGCGGGTGCAGGACGGAGACTCCCAGAATATGATCACCTGCCTGAAGGTGCGGCCGAGCAAGATGGCGGAGCAGTTCGCAGAGCGGCGCAAGCAGTTGCTGTGGCGGTGCCAGACAGACATGCGGGAGCGGGCACCGGAGAAAGAGGCCCTGCTGACAGACCTGGAGGCAGAGCTGACGTGTAAGGCTGAGAAATTCCTGAAGAGTTATGCAAAGTGCTTCAAGAAATTTGCCATTGAGGCGGGCATTGGTGTAGGGGCGCTGGCGCTGGCACCAGTGGGCGGAGCTGTCGGTGCTGGGATCGCTGTCGGTGCTGTTGCTGCTGAAGTTGCTCTCATTGGAGCCGGTGTGGACGTCGCGGCTGGGATAGGCATCGGGGGGAGTGTGGGTGGGGGAGTCGGTGGGAACATCGCCAAGAAGGATATAAAGAGGGCCAAGGGTGCTGGCAGCCAAAGGGAGGAGGAGGAGGACGAGGACGAGGACGAGGAGGAGGAGGAAAGCTCTGAGGATCCGTCTGACAATAAGCCCCTGATCTGAACTGCAGCACCCTCGCAGGGTGATGAATGGGGTGATGGAGCTGCAGCGTGGCTCAGACACATCACTCACAAACCACCCTGGAGTGGGGCAGACATCCAGCCCCGGGTTCTAAGAAGAGATGTTTGGATCATCTCATCTGACCTCCTGTACCATCCAGCCTGGAGAAAGTCACCCACTTCCCTAAATAACTAATAAACTGACTTCACTCCGCAGTGTAGACATAGCCTAGGACTTTGGTTGGTTTAGTCACATCATGTTTGACCATCAAATTTACGGTTCTCAATTGTCCTTTAATGTGTGTAAGCTGGCCAATCATACCTGAGTGTGTTAGCATGCGTTGTACCAAATCAATGTTGCCTCCCAATATCATGGTGTGACCCTAGGCCCAAAAAAGCCAAACAACTTTGCAAGTTGCATGGCCCAACTCTGACCTTTCAAGATACATTATAGGAAAATACAAAAGTAGTGAGGCTCATTCCTTATAAGTAGCCGAGAGCTTTGATATGCAAGTGTCTTGCTGGTAGTTATTTGATGTTATTTACATATCTCTGTTAGAGGTTAGCGAGTAGATAAACTGCTTTCCTGTCTGTCACTGTTCTATTGATTAAGAGTTCAACAGGAACATATGGACATTTAGATGGAATTTTGAATGTAACAATACTATTGTTTGTATTTCTTTTTGAAGTGTAAGTAGTGAATACCTGAGAATGGTTATAAATGACCAGTTACCTTGTGCTAATGTAACTAGTTACCGGTGTGCTCAGGAAATAGGAGATAGTACTTCAGAGTCCCAAGTAATCATTTATTAATTGTTCAAGGAGATACCTGCTGTCAAGAAAGTATCGGTCAGCCTACATGGATCTATAAAAGACTCTAGGGGACTGATCCTTTTATCTCAAATCTGTCCAAGCTTGTCAGGGAAAGTTTGGATCACAAGACTGAGATCCCAGCACCAGCCTGGAATCACCCTGCTAATTCTCATGGGAGAATTTAAACAAACTCTGCACATGAACTATTTAGTCTCTATTCCTCTGGATCAACTCATCTGCGACTGAAGCTGTGAAACAAAGGACTAAGACCCATTAAGATAGTGGATGTACACCCAGAGGGACTATACAAGCCTGCAAACTCCACAATTCTACTAGAAACCTGATATATATGGGCTTTCCAATCATTTGTATGTACGTGATTGCTTTCACCATTTCACATTTCTCTTATAGTTTATTTCTTTCCTTTTATAATAAACCTTTAGTTTTAGTTACTAAAGGATCGGCTGGCAGCATGGTATTTTGGGTAAGATCTAAACTTGTAATGATCTGGTGATGTGGCTGACCCTTTGGGGTCAGGAGAACCTTTTTGGTAAAGAGTATAGAGTTTAAATAACTGATATCTTTACTGGACCTAGTGGCTGATTGGGAGCCAGAGACTGAAATGCAATAAAGAGGGCTGTGTATATTTCTATTTAGCTTCTTGATAACCAGTATGGGGAATCAGAAGCACTGTTCGTGGCTCGTTGGGAAGTCTGACTTCAGTGTCACCCACCAGGGCTGGGAGAATTTGCTCTCCTTTTGCAGCCTGCCCTGATCTTGGCATTTTCAGGAGGCAACCCGAGACACAGACGGGTCACACATGGGTTGAACCTGCTCTACAACATTAATATCTGCTACTAACAACTAAAATATATTTTTTGGTACTTCATAAACCACATGACAAAATTCCAGTATAGCAACATTACAATAACATTTATTTTGGGCAGGATTAACATCTTTTTTGTAAATTCCATTAATTACAGCTTGAGTACATTGCATGCATACACAAACACAACTTTGTCCAATATACACAATGGTAGAATTAATGCTACTATTGGGTTACAAGGTATATTGACAATTTCATACATCCAATTCATCTTTCTTACATGGGTATGTAAATTGTCTCAGTGGTTCTTCACAAATATAGCCCAATTCTGATCCCAACATGGCTTCACGTGTGCAACTTTGTAAACTAACCAATCAAATTTCATTTCCTTTTTTCAATCCCCATGTCAGGTGTTCGGTAGGCCATAGCACTCCAGTTTTTGCATTGAGGCCTAGGGGGACAACTCTGTGTATGTCTGTGATGCTAACATTAGACAATATCATTACATACGCTATAATCACTTGAGCTTGGGCATCTATTGTAAAATATCATATCTTCCGCCAATGTCTTAAGGCCCTTTCTTGGGTGGTGGCATCATCCCAAATCAATTTCTTTATTTTATCAGGTAGGACTCCACTAAGTCCTTGTCGAATAATACCTGGACCTATTCCTTGAGCCCAAAGCTGTGCTTGTATGCAACCTAAAGCTTTGGCGGTAACATTTATTACGGTTTTTGTGAGGTGCAATAGGCTCAGGCATGCTTTCTCATTATTCATATCCCAGGATACCAATATAACACCAAGTAACTTTTCTCCATATCCCAAAGCTGAATTTGTGTGTACTATGGGATCTGATAAGGCTCCAAGGCTCTTGCCTAGGGCGCTTAACTTATTTGCCAAAACTTCTTCATTAATTGCATTCAGCACCCCTACCGCTGCTCCTATACCTCCCAAAATATCTCCTCCAATATCTCACTTGGGGCATGCATGTGTGTTAGCATTGTGTGCTAACCAGGTGTCCATCCAGTGTAGCCATTCTCGTACTACGGGTGTTACAACTGGTGCACAACAGTGATGTAGGCGAGATATGTTAATATTTTGCATGCCTACATGTATTTTCACAAGTTGTACCTTTGGGGTTTCCAGCATTTGGCTTCTATAATTTTCTTTTAACACCAAGTCCCCGACATCGTATTCTTTGGGCTTAGGAGCACAATGTACAACTACACTCAGATAGGTGTTTATATACATCACTACACTGGCAGAGGGATTCACTAAAACCCATTTTGGATAGTGTTCCTTTAGCTCAGTAACAGGTGTCTTTCCCTTCATCAGATGAAATATCCCCATGTAGTAGTAATTAAAATCGGCTTTGCTGTAAATTACTTCAGACTGATTTTGACACCATAGTAGTGTGGTGTTCCTTTCCTCTCTGGTCCAGTTCATTCTGTGTAGATAAATCAAATCATCTGGGATGGCTTCCTCTCAGTGGGGTACTCATTTTGATGACTTTAATTGTGAGTTACCCCTCAAAACTACAAAAAGCCATAATCTTAAGTTCCAAAGCATCTTCCCCCAGCCACATGGTAATTGGCAGGGGTACCATCCTGCAACATTTGTCTAAAATTACACCATCTATTCCGTCACACCAGCATAGCACAACAAACACACAAATTAAAATCACAATGGTGAGAACACCATGCAATTCTCCTTCATATTGCAGAGGTTAAACTTCTCCTGGGGCTGCATTGAGGCCCAGATGTACCTGTGTCCCGAGTGCCATCACCCCTGCTCCATGCACAGGATTATCCCTGACACGCAGGTCAAAGCCTGGTGGAGAAAATCAGACACACACCACAGGAGGGGAGAGAGCAAGAGAGGGTGAGACCTGGGGATGCTGGAAATGAGATATAAGGAAACCACCCTAGGGAACCCAGTTCTGATCCAGCTGCAGGGTGCGGGAGTGGCTGGCTCCTGGGGTGGGGAACGGGACATGGGACTTCGGTCTAGGGTAAAGGTGCCTGGCTGGCTCACAGGTGGGATCCCAGTTCTGACCCTGCTCTGTCCCTGCATCAGGGGCCAGGGGCTCAACTGGTGTGTCTAGATGAGGAAAGGACCCTGATCCTGAACAAAGAGGCCCTGAGCCACTGGCTGGAGCAGGGTGGGGTGGGAGACACCCCCGTCTGCCTGGTGTCCATTGTCGGGGACAAGCGCTAGGGCAAATCCTCCTGCTGAACTGCCTGCTGCTCCGGCTCTGGAGCCTGGTGAGTGTAAATGTGAGCAGGAGAGCTCAGAGCTCCACACGTGTCTGTGAGCGACCCCCACCAACATGTCCAGTTAGCTGGAGCCATGGCAGTACCACAGCATGTCTTTCTGCCTGTCTGTCTGGACACTAATGTCTTTGTCTGTCTGTCTGGAATGTAGTGTTACCATCTGCCTTTCTGTCAGAAAGTAGTGTGTCTGTCTATCTGTCTGGCCCCTAGTGTGTCTGTCTGTCTATCAGATTCTGAGCACACCCGTCACCATGTTTTCCTCAACTCCTCTAAGCACTAGTACAATTTGCCCCCTGCAATGGTTTGGTGTTCAACCCAGAGCAGGGAAGGGCGGTGTCACCACTGGCCTGAAGCTCTGGGTGCCTTCAATGTTATGACAGCATCTGGACACAACAAGACTGCAGTCGGGCTCCCACCACCCCACTGCTTTTTGCAGAGGAATCCCAACACCCGCCCAGTCTCAATTCGCTCCCAAACCATCTGCCAATATGACAATCTGCTGGGCTTCCCAGAGCTGTCACCCATTTCAGCCTCCCTGATGCACCAGCCTGTCTGTCCTGCCAGAAACTTTTCTGGACTTGGCCTGTTCAGTCCTTATCTTGAGGGAAACAAAAACAGAACCTCAAATCCTGGGCTCCCCAAAGATGTCTTCCTGCAGTGCCCAGCCCTCTTCTCAACATGCTGTGACACGCTGTACCCCACGTACACCCTTATGGTGTGGTTTGTGTATCTTTCAAGTTCACTCTTACAGTATAACTGTGTATTGTCTGACGCAAAGTGTGCCATGTATGGTGATTTTGGGATGCACATGGCATACTGAACATTATTGTTATGGTAGCATGTTTCCTGCAATGTCATACATATGTACAGATATGAAACCTTGCTGTCTCATATCCCCAAATGTGTGGCTCACATGGTTTGAATAGATGAACACAAGCACGAAGCTGTGTTTCCACACCCTGCAGAGGCATGTATACAGCAACAATGGACTGTCCTAAGCACCTGCGAGCACTTTGGCCACATGGAAGAAATCATGCCCATTTCTGGACAAGGCTGATCATCTAACCTCAGGAGGTGTTGGGGAAACTTGTTAAAAGCTGAGTCGTCTTTTTCTCAGGGTCTCCCCTGGAATCCATCTTCTAAGCAATACCAGAGATTAAGAATCTACCCATAGGGAGGAGGGGCCTGGTTTCAAGAGGCATCTCAACCAGTCTGTGTGATAAGCTGAATACAGACTGACATATTAATCTTAGGTTAAGATGGGAGTTATCTTTTAGTTAATTGTGATTAACTCCTTGACTTTTTAATATTCTGTCTTAGATTCACTTAAAATCTTGCTGTAGTCAAGAAACTTTTTGTTTTATCTAAAACACTGCATGTGGATTGAGTGTGTGCAGAGATCTCACTTAGAGAGACAGAACTGGTACATCTCAATTTCTTTGATAAATTGACGGACAAGTGTCAATGAGCTTGCAGGGTGCAGTGTGCAGCACTGCACCCTGCAAGATGGCAGTTCCCGGGGTTGCATCCGGGACTGGGGGTGTTTGCTGGGGATCTATCCCATAAGTGGCTGGCCAGAGCGTTCCTTCACTGTGTAAGGGACCTATTACACACAGGAGGCTGGGAGTGGCCCAAGCTGGGGTGGATTGTTCACACAGCAAAGCGGAGTAAGTTGGGGCCCAGGAGTGAAGAATTGGGGTGACACAGCTACTCACCAGTCCAGATTGCAAGAGGGGAATGCCACAGTCTAGCAACTATTCAGATTTTGCTCTTTTAGAGAGACAATATGCTGCCACTTATCAATTTAACTGGGGTTTGACAAACACTCAGTTTCCAATCACAGCCTTGGCCTTCTTTTAAGAAAAAAGGCCCATAGGGTTACACAGCACCACGTGTAAGGCGTAAAGACAGAAAGGGCAACAAGCAAAGAGAAGTAAAAATACACTTCTCAGTCTAACACTTAACTAATGCAAGTTACAGTCTTTGCCTTGGGAGGAAAGCCCCTTACAGTCATTTCCCAGAGACTTCAGCCCTCTTGGTCAAAAGACCCACCATTCTATGATTTCAAGGACTCTGGCCTGTTTAGTCCTGCCAGTTCAGGATAAAGCTAGTGTCTCTTTGCCCTCCTTATATCACCGCAAAGTTCAATGTCTCTGTTTAATGCATAAAACCAGCGAGTATCCATCATTTCTCCTATAGCGTTAATACAGATGTTTCACAGTGATATTTATTGCCAGTGGATCACTGGCTTTCAGAAAAGGCCTCACTCAAGACACTTTGATAATACAGGAATATTATAGATGAGCCATTGATTCGTTGATTTATTTGAGATTCAGCCTCCCCCTGTCGTTATAGCCCAGGAAGCCGTTTGAAAAGGTAAACCCAGTCTCAGGATCTCTCTCCCACTGGGGTGTCATGTGGTTAGTTCTGCCCCTTGGTAGCTTGAGGTCTTTGTGTAGCTTTTATGTAAATGCATTTCCAATGTCCCGTGCATTCCTTTGGAGACCTGGTAGAACAGATTAGCACATTCCCTGGTTCAGGGCAGCCCGGGCTGATGCCTGGCTCACCAGCTACATTTTAAGAGCATTATTCTCGTCCATGCCCATGAGCCTTTGTGCACACCCGTGCAGACGTCAACGCACAAATATTAAGGACCAGTGAGAGATGAGTTTGCCAGTGAGATCTCATCTGCACCAACTGGGTCTAGAGGATGACACCTGTGTGTGAGGTGCAGAGAGTCCATCAGGCCAGACACAAGTTGGTGACACAGAGCAGTGACCCATCAATGAGCCACACTAGTGGATATTATTCAGCTCACCAAGGCAAGCAGTCTGGAATTACAGTGAACAGGACAGCTGTGATCTGGGGTGTAACCGGCGTTATCTAAACCCAAAACTATGGTAATTAGACTCTGTTTTCCAGGCAGTGGCAGAACATAAATCAATAGGGATACAGCACCTCCATTTGATAAATGATTGGTACACACAAGAGAGCTCACACCCAAAACTCCTTGTTTTTATTGAGTTCAAAGCATACATCAAAAACAGCAATAGTCTAAGAGCACCCCAGAATATAGTTACCCAAAGTCTGAGGTGGTCTCGAGTAACAGCAGCAGGTTTCTGGTAGCTTGCCTTCCACTTAGCTGCTGGGGAGTTTGATTCCAGTCTCTTTGCTTGTAGAGAATCCTCTTGAACTTCTCTCACAACCTTCTCCAAAGTGCACACACTGACTGATCTCTTTGTTATGTAACACAAAACAAAGCATAACTCAAAGTAATCATAATGGGCCAAAACAATTTCTATATATATATTTATGTATTTAATAATACTGCTTATCAGCAAAGCAAGTTTAACAAAAACAAAACAAAACAAAAACCCTGTAATAATAATGACAGGTACGCAGTAAGAAACTTAGAGAGAAACAAGGTCAATTATTCACACTCCCTTCCATTCCCATAAATCTGTTACTTCACTGTATCTATCCTTGTTAGTAACACACTACAGTTGTGAAGTTGTTTTTTTCTGCCTGAGCAAGGGCACATTTTCTTCTGATTCTGTCATTTTCTTGTTTCCAGTTTGTGGTGGTTGAGAGCACAAGATGTCTGTGGTTTATGCTATGTCCAGTCCTCTCATAACAGATGAATCAAGGCTGGGCAGCAAAGGAGGCTGCTGTTTCTCGGATCACTGCTTCATTTGTTGCAGAAGTTGGAAGGTGTGTGGAGAATGAGGCAGGGGATGGCAGGATGAGAAAGGAGGGTCTCCTGGTTAAGGCAGCTGATGCTTCCCTGGGAAAATGGATTCTCTCCCTGCCTCAGGGCATCCAGTTCTTGTGTGATGTTGGGCAAGTCACTGAAACCAAATGTTTCCCAAGTGGCCACTAATGGGATGTACCTCATTTGCTGGGCACCTGACTCAAAATCCTGGGGTTTGATTTGCAGAAGTGCTGAGCACCCCTAGTTGAAGGTGATGTCAAAAGGAGCTGTGCTTTTGACATACAAAGTGGTAAGAGAATGCAAAGTGGTCGAACAAGTCAGGCTGCAGGCATCACTAGTTGGGCAGCCAAAATTAGTGACTACTTTTGCCCCTGTAATCCCTCTATAAAAGGGGGCTCAGCTCCCCATCCCCACCTCACATGTGTTGTGAAAAGAAATCAATGCTTGTGAAGCCCTTGGGTACCAAAGAAAAACCCACGAAGAAACTGATCATTCTGACTTCAGAGCAGGGTATGAAAGTGAATAGGAAATAAGGCTTGAGGCCACCCACTGTACAATGAGGAGAAAACAAAATCTCAGACACCAAGCACTGAATCCTGGGTAAAACAACAGTACGTGATAATGGAATTAAAGACCATATGCCAATGTACACACATAAGGGGGCAGTGTTAAGGTTGTGTGGGCAACCTTGATCCTGGCAATGCCTATTTTTGTAGTGCTTTGCATTACAGCCGTCACATGCCTTTAGCATAGGAGAAAGGCAGAGCAAGAACCAATGGATGGAAGTTAAAGACAGACAAAAGCCAATGAGAAATAAAGCACCAGTTTTTCACAGTGTGGGAAGGTAACCACTGGGACAAACTCCCAATGGCTATGGTGAATTCTCTGTGTCTTGATGGCTTCCAGTCCCAGCTGGAGGCCCCCCCGGAAGGTGTTTTAGTTAAAATCACATAGCAAGGGCTCATGGTCTGACTGTTGTGTTGATGGCGATTCCCGTTCACTGTGGGATGCTGCAGCTCTCTTGGTTTCCTGCCACCTGATGTTGCAACTTGCCACTCACCTCCCCACTCACATACATCCCAGCCATAGTGCCCATCCCAACCCCCGCCCCAACCCGTATGGCCACTGCCTCGGGAAGGCTTAGCTCTGCAGCCTCACTGGAAAAAATGCCGAGTGCCTGACCCCATTGCTATGGGTGATTGGTAAAGCTTCCCCTCGGGAAGACCAGCTCCCTGTCTTGCTTCTTCTGCCCCAGGCCCTGCCCACACTCCATCCCCGTTCAACCCAGGCCCCTCCCCAGGATCCGCCTCCCTGTCTCCATAACATGCATCTCCCCACATGTCCCTGGCTGACTCCCTCCTTTCCTCTCCTTCCCCCCTACCCTCCCCGATCCCTTTCCAGCATGAGCTGCCACCTAGGCAAGAACTGGGTCAGCACAAGATGGAAGCCATCCTAGAATGACTCACTCAACCTGTTCCTCCCTGCCTGGCTGACTATGGGCAGTGACCGTACCTACAGACCCAAGCGTTGGAGGAGTACATTAAACAGAACCCTCCCCCCCAGGGAGCTTGGGAGAGACACAGGACGTTTGGTCAGGAGGAAGGAGGGTTGCAGCACCCATGGGAGAGGAGGTGAGCTGGGCGAGAAGCTCCATATCCCAGCAGAAAGTCCTGGTGGGTGACTGGGCACCCCACCCCTGTCCTGCACCTGAGCTGAATGCTCATTGCTCACACACATTCCTGCCGTGGTGCTGCTCTGGCTTGTGTCTGCTGCCGCCTCCTCTCCCGCGCAGCCGGGGTCTGTGCGATGCTATACCAGCCCTCCTCTCCTCTCCCCTCACCTCCCCCATCTCCCGTGCTTGTTCAGCCCCCAGTACTACTATTAAAAAACCCCAGGTATCTTCACAGTGCTGAGCGCTCCCCAAAACACACTGCCCCTCCCGCCAAGCCCAGCCAACCTCCCCAGAACTGCAGCGCTACCCCTACCCCTAATTGTCACCAGCCTGTGATCAAGCCTTAAATGACGGATGGTCCAATGTCACACTGGACGTCTGGGATGGGGGGCCATTAATAAAACCCCAAATCTTCACATTGCTAGCTCAGCTTTCAACACCAAGCCAAGCTGCTTCTTCCCTTCAGTTTTATTTTCCATTTCCCTTAACTGGAAAACAAATGAGTGTCTTTGAAGGGACTCTTAATTGATCACTGAACATGCTGGGCTGTGCATGTAGGGTAGTTAATTCAATGGTATTTGTGGTACAGTGCAGTTCAGAAAGGAATCCAACTATTTCAACGATTCCTCGTTTCACACAGGAATTGTGTGTGAGTTTTTTATGACGTGTCCTTTTAGAGAGACTTGTGTGTCCATTCCCCCAACTCCCTGGACTATTATACTCACTGCCCATGAAGGTGGGTGAAGTAATTTATTGAACTGACTTCTGTTGGTGAGAGAGGCAAGCTTTCCAAAAGCCCCCCTCTTTTAAAAGTGACCTGGCCAGCCTTCCTGTTTCAGCACCCGGCTTAGTTGAGTTGCTCCAGCATCATCACAGCAGCAGGAGGAGTCCCACGGCTGGGCCAGGTATAGGAGCCACTAGCCAAACATCAGTCCAAAAGGCAGAGGCATGCAAATGCCATAGGCGATTACTGATTAAGTGGCACCGGCACAAAGTCCAAAGGAGACAAAAGTGAACTAGTCTCAGTGTTTCCTGTTCAAGTTTATTTTCTACTTACGCCCAGGTAGGCAATGATGCTACGTTTAGCAATCACTGCAGCAGCAACAAGTGCTCACAGTTCCCTCTTTGGAAATAAATCTATTACTTCTTAGAATCAGAATCACCGAAGATGAGGGTTGGAAGGGACCTCAGGAGTTATCTAGTACAATGTCCTGCTCAGAGGAGGACCAACCCCGACTAAACCATTATGCCCAGGGCTATAGATACAGACATGATCCTCTTACATCATGCGTTTATTCTCCTAACTCTCCCCCACCATTCCCACATATATTCTCTCTTTCTCTGTGAAATGTGTTTGTTTTGCCACTGGCTGGCAGTGGCCTAGCTGTGGGATTCTTCCTGCTGCTATGCCTGGCGGCCACGCAGGGACCACTGTTGTCATGTTTGGATCCTTGGAAGTTACTTGCACTCAGAGAGAAACCAGCAGACAGATACACAGAGAGATGTAAACACACAGCAGGATTTATTGTACTACTCTAAGACCAGGCAGAACTGGCTGAGCTACCCCATAATACTCTGGCTTTGTGGCTATGGCAACAAGCTAGGCTCTGTTGCTACGGCAACAGCTAGGCAGGACACAAAATACACAACAACTGGGAAAAGTGCTTTTCCCCCACTGGCTGGCCCCGCTGTGGGACTCCTGCTGCTGCTGCCTGTCAGTGCCTGGTGCCTGCTGATGCTGGAGCAACTCAGGTAGGGCAAGTGGGGGGGGGGTGGTGAGGAGACGAGGGGGGAGAGGCGTGGGGGGGGGGGGAAGCTCCTGGCACAGGGGAGGGGGCGGCGCATGGAGGAGACAGGAGGGAGGTGGCAGGACAGGGGCAGCGGCGGGGTGGGGGGCGAGCGGGGGAAAGATGCCCAGGACAGAGCCAGAACAACAGCAGGGAGGAGGAGGGATGCGGGGAGCAGTGGTGAGGGGCCTGGCGGTGGGATTAGGGGTGGGCTTAGAACAGATTCAGGCTGGCAGCACGGCAGCCAGAGCCCAGCCAGGCAGGCAGCGAGCAGGCGGAGACAGAGACAGGAGGAGAGAACGCTGCTGCCTGGCTGAGCTTTGTATGCTGCATGCAGCTCCGTGGGCGGTGGAGGAGGCGGTATCTGCTACTCAGCTTCCTGGGCTCCTCAGTAACTCTGTGGGAGGGAGTCCAAGCAGGGACCCTGGAAGCTGAAGAGGAGATACCGCCGGGGAACCCACATAGAGCATGAAAATTTGCCTTCCCAGCAAGGAAAGAGTGAGGCCACCACAGCCTCCATGCCTTCAGCATCACCGGAGGAAAACTAACGCTGCCAACACCACAACGCCGAACACCACCACCAAGATTGGATTCGTAAATCCATTCTTCTGAGAGCCACCGTGGGCTCTGCGGCTGCTGTCATAGGCTGTCTTCTGCCTGTTGTAGTGACTCTGATAGCGCACTCCATAGGTCTCCAGGACGGTCTCAGCCTCCCGAGACAGCTCTGCCACTAGCTCTGCCAGCAGGGTCTCCTCTGGCGCCATCAACTCTGCCCGGCAGCGCTTCAGCAGAGACTTGTGCAGCTCCCTGAACTGCTCCTCCATTTTGCTTGGTGTCACCCTCAGACAGTCAATCCTGCGCTGGGACAGGGCATCCTGCGTTGGGCAGGAAGGGAGGGGGAGAGAAGGGGGCCCAAGGCTGTTAGCAGGGGCAGGCTGGCAACCCTGGCTCACCAATGTCCCCTCTGGCACTTCCCCTCACCCCCCTGACTGAGATCAGGGCCCCCCGTTCTGCCAGAGCTGAAGTCTCCTATCTCTGCAGCCACCCTGGGAGTGCGAGAGATGAACAATGAACTCCCATCTCCTGCCCAAAGCCAGGAGCCCATGGAGCTGGTGGGGATGGTTCCCTGGGGTTCTCCAGGCTGGGGGCACAGCTTCCCCCATGAACTCACCATCTTCCTCAGAAAGGCAGCGTGGTCTGTGCGGGCTCTGTCCATGGCTCTCTGGTTGATGGTGTGACTCTGATAGCGCCTCCCATAGGCCTCCAGGAAGGTCACAGCCTCCCGAGTCAGCTCTGCCTCTAGCTCTGCCAACAGGGTCTCCTTTTCTAGCCCCTTCATCTTCTCCTGGCACCGCTCCAGCAGCAACCTGCCCTGCTCCACGAACTGCTTCACCACTGTCATTTGTCTGTCATTCTATGTCATTCAATAAAAGCCTGTAAATTATGCGTATTCGGTTATCAGTGTGAGCATTCTGTTATGCACCCCAGGGGTCCTTGTAAAACTCTTTTTAGCCTGATTTTGGGACTAGAACCTCATTATCTTCTGATCAGATCCATTGACGAGCCTATAATCCCGTTCAATTACAAAACGCTGAAAATCAGGCAACGGTCGGCAAACCTGGCTCACGAATGGCCCCGTCAAGCTTCAGCACAGCAATTTCCCCTCACTCCACTGACTGAGATCAGGGTGCCCCTTGTGCTGGAGCTGGGGTCTCCCATCTCTGCAGCCACCCTGGCAGCCAGAGATATGAACTCCAATCTTCTTCCCCAAAGCCAGGAGCCCGTGGGGCTGGCCGGGATGGTGCTCTGGGGTTCCCTGCCAGCAGGCACAGCCTCCTGCACAGACTCACCTTCTCCCTTAGAAAGGCAGCGTGGTCCATGCGGGCTAGGTCCATGGCTCTCTGGTTGTGGAAGGTGATGGCCATCTGCACAGGGAGGACAAGACTCGGCTGAGCTGCCGTTTATAGGACCCTGTCTCCACATTGGGGTCATGTCTTCCACTGCAGCAGCCTCACGTAACAGAACGACACCGTTATCTGATGTGGAAGTGACTTGGGGCTTCTAGTGCTGCTGGTCTCCAGTTTGATCCTCACGGCAGCCCAGCCTCGGCTCCCTTCCCTGCCCCGACCTGCACTTTGCATTTGTGGCTCTGTCCGGTAGCTGAGAACTGTGGAAACCCCTGCACCAGCCAGGCTCAGCCTGAGGCTGACGCCCGACAGCACATCAGTGACACCGGATCCTGCGGGTCTGGTGGCATTTGGGGCTGTTATCGATCTCGGGGAGGCAGATTGTTTGGGTGCAAATCTCAGCTCTGGTGTGGGACGGAGGGAAGGGTATTGTTCTGGGCTGGGTTAAACCTTGCTATGAAGCAGGAATGACTCCGGAATAGTCTCTGCTGTGGCGCTATTCTGGAGTGGCTATTGCTGAGTAGTTATTCCGGAATAGCTAGGCCGGTCTATTCCCTTGTGTAGATAAGCCCTCCCACCACCAATTCTCCTCTAGAAGGGGGCCTGGGTAGTACCTGTCCCAGCTGATCTGAGTCTGACACCCAAGCCTGTATCAGGTTTACAATGGCGCCATGGTCCTGGGCTCACACTCAGAAGGGGCCAGTACTTGGACTGTGGTCCCACCCCCACCCCCATGCTCCACCCTGAGACCCCGCCCCCCGCTTGGCCCCTTCTCAGTGAGGCCCTGCCCATGGCTTTTTCCTCTTTGCCCCCTCCCCCCCGCTTCCCCTGCTTGCTCCTCTCCGCCCCTCCCCTCTGTGGGAGCGGTGAGCAGGGCCTTAGGGGGAGAGGCTGAGTGGGGATGGAGCATGGCAGGGACTTGGGAAGAAGGGGCAGAGAAAGGGTGAGGGCTCAGGGCAGAGCTTGGGCAGAGTGGGAGGTCCACAAAAGTTTAATCCAGCCGTGGTCCCAGCCTGGGGCTCCAGCATCTACACTGCATTATGCGGGTCTGGGTGCAACCACCCGTATCCCAGACTCCCAACTTCCCTCCCCAGTTATGGCTGCCCTGTCCCCTTGTTGGTGGTGCACCTTGGAAAACTGGACTGTCCTCCTAACTTCACTGACCAGAGGAGAAAGGAAGATGACCTATGGGATTGTGGGATACTTTCAGTGGCCTCTCAGAGGATGAGTCCAGCAGGGTTGTGTCTACACTTGAAAGCAACAGGGCTTGAACCCTGGCTCCCAGTTTGACTCTGGCTCAGACCCTCCAGCCCTGTAGGGCCCTGGGACCCGAGTCCCTGATTCCATTGTCCTCTGAGGCTAGGCTCATGGAAACTGCTCTCCCACCAGAGTGCCTGACCTACAGAGAAGAAAGGGGCATGTGAGGACTGTGAATTACAGTTCCCAGGAACCACCTTGATGACACTGCCAAATTGAAACATATGCAGGGGTTGGTGGAAACTCAATGGATTCTGCAGAAAAGCAAAAAAATCCCAATTTTCAGGCCAGCTCTGATAAATAGCTCTCATTTTCACACCAATACCCGCAGGATTGGTTCATGTTAGGGGTCTCACTGTCTGGAGACATGTCCATAGGCTGGGTGACTCATCCAGAACCAGTCACCCTCTAGTCTAGTTAAATTCTCCTACCACAGAGTCCAAAAACCTGAGATTTCAGCAGATCCTTTCCCAGCTTCCTTCAGCAGGATGGACCCAGCTCCCAACACCATCCCTGCCCTGGCATGGAGAGGAAAGGGGAGACACCCCACGGTCAGGCCAGAAGCAGAGACGGTACCTGACAGGGAGAGGGGAAACCAAAGCGACATTTCTTCATCACATCAGATAAATTCTGCAAAGGAACCAAAACAAACCATCATGTCACAGACTCCACAAGGCTTAGAAAGGCTGGGAACAGTGCTGAGATGCAGCCTCCTCTGGAGGTGGGGTAAGCTGGGGAACAGCCGCACAGTGATACCTGCTTGCACTGCTACAGACTGGGGAACGACTGGCTAGGTAGCAGTTCTGCAGAAAAGGACCTGGGGGTTACAGTGGACAAGAAGTTGGAGTCAACAAATGGAGAGATTCCAGCAGAGGGCAACAAAAATGATTAGGGGGCTGGAGCACAAGACATATGAGGAGTGGCTGAGGGAACTAGGTTTGTTTAGTCTGCAGAAGAGAAGAGTGAGGGGGGGATTTGATAGCAGCCTTTAACTACCTGAAAGAGGGTTCCAGAGAGGATGGTACTAGGCTGTTCTCAATGGTAGTAGATGACAGAACAAGGAGCAATGGTCTCAAGTTGCAGTGTGCGGGGGGAAGGGGGGTATAGGCTGGATATTGGGAAAAACTTTTTCACTTGGATGGTGGTGAAGCACTGGAATGGGTTACCGAGGGAGGTGGTGAAATCTCCATTCTTAGAGGTTTTTAAGGCCTGGTTTGACAAAGCCCTGGCTGGGATGGTTTAGTTGGGGTTGGTCCAGCTTTGAGCAGGGGGTGGGACTAGAGGACCTCCTGGGCTCCCTTACAACCCTAATCTTACAGGATTCGATGATGGTGCATAGGTCGTAGGGTCATCATTGACTGCCAGGTGAGAGCATCCCCATCCCAATCCCTGCAGCATACCTGGCCTGTCCCCACCTTTATCTTGGCAGTGAGCTGTGTCCTGGTGAGTGGCTCCCCATGCTGGTCCGTCCAGATGTGTTGGCCAACTGAGCTCACCAGGGCAGTGAGGTAGCCCCTCAGGCGCTCCTGGAAATCCTCATCCATGTCTGCAAAGGGGAGAAAGGATGGACGATGGTGGGGAATGTAGAGCTCATCTGATCCCCTTTCTCTCCACCTTCCTCGTGCAGGCAGGAGCAGCGACCCAGTCGCATTGCCCTGCACATGGCAAGGAGGTCAGAGCCGCTCTCCCGGATCCGTTACCTCTCAGCCTTCCCACGTTCCCATTCATGATCCCTTTGCCAGGGAAGGGCATCAGGTAACAGCGGGTGCTGCTTCTGCTCAGCGTTTCCAGGGTCTTGGGGTGTTTGCAAGGGGACATCGCCGCCAGCATCTGCCAGAGCCAGGGGAAATCGTTACATTGACACACGATACAGTGTTAGTGTTAGGCAGGGCTGCTGGGCAGTAGGAGAGGGTCTGTGAGAGCCTACCTGGTTTGTGACAGACGCTGGCAGGGGTGCAGTGAACGAGGCAGGGGATGGCAGGAAGAGAAAGGAGTGGCTCTCAGTCCCAGTCTCCACTTCTCCAGCTCCCAGCCTCTCCAGGCTCCTTGCCCCAGCCTGCTCCTTTCCCTCCCCCTGGCCTGGCTTTTCGCCTCTCCACACTGCAATGAAGACACTTCCTCCTCTATGCTGCCTGGGCTCACTGTAAACACGGGGTGAAGGCACCCCCGCTCTCAGTTCTGGCACCTAGCCTGGGCAGGAATTACAGGGAGACTCCAGCATTGCTTCTGCAGCCCCAGACGGATTCTTTGGAGACTGCAGCAGGTAAACTCTAGCACAGAGTTTCTCAACCTTTTTGTACTGGCGACCCATGTTGAACTTCAAACACAACTGTGACCCCCATACTTGAAAAAATTGTGACTACCCCCGGGCTTATCCTTGGGCCTGAGCCACTCTGGGCTGAAGCATGTACCTTAGCCTTGCGGCGTTCCCTGTGGCAAGGGGGCCCTAGGCAATTTTCCTTCTTGCCACCAGTAACACTGGCTCTGCACTTGTGAGCCCTGGATTGCCCAGGAGTGGGGGTTCACACAATGGAGCAGAGTGAGACAGGCTCCAAGAGTGAGGATTTGGGGTGACACAGCAATACACTAGTCCAGATTGGAGAGGGGAACGTCACACCTGGCATTGGCCACTGTCGAAAGACAGGGTAATGGGCTGAATGCACCATTGGTCTAACTCAGTTTGGCAGTTCTCATGTTCTTATGGAGAAATAACGAAAGAATTCAGCTGGAGGCAGAGAGGGGTCTTATAATGGGATTTGTCAGGCAACTTTTATCCAGGGTGGTGCAACCAGCCCCCTAGGGTGGAAAGGCCCCGTATCCCAGTCGCCACTCCCATGAGCCCCAGAGTCACCTGTCTGACGTCTCTTAGGTACTCCTTCCCACCCTGGTCTCCAAAGACCAGGGAGCTGCTCCAATCCTGCACCAGCAGGTCTAAGTGCTGCAGGGAAGACAGGAGGGGAATGGGGGTCACTGGGGTGTGGGAGGAAGCTGGGATGGGGAGAAGGACAATGTCTGGAGGGAAAGCCTCAACCCTATGGGAATGTGGCAGGGGGTGCCTGGGGCACGAGCAGTCTGTGGGGAGGGGGAGTGGTCTTCAGCATATGCACAACGTGCCCAGCCATTTGATAGCATCGTCGTCAGCCAGGTAGAGAGCTGACAGCCTGTTGTCAACCTAAGTCATCAGGCCCTCGTCAAGGCTGTACACCGTAGTCTGAAGATGAGCACAGCTGGCTCGCAGGTCGTTAGAGCCACCCCATCTGAAGGGACTGGCCACACAATTGCCCTGACCTGTTCAAAACCAGCTCAGGTGCCTTGGCAGGTCCAAACCTGGTGGGCAGATGGTGGGGTTGGTGATGACTGAGGGATTTGCTGAGTGCTCATTGTGCCAAGAGATTCCACCCGCATGCCCCGCGGTGCCATAATGTGACCCTAAAAGGCATCTGGAAGGCAGCCAAACTGGTGGGTGGTGGATGAGGTCTGTACAGAAAGGCAGATCGCCATTTTCATGGCTCGTAGCCAGCAGCATGATGGAGGCCCCTCACAGCGAATACAGGGCGATGCTGCGTTACTAAGTATTGGCAGCCATGGCAACGGAGTTGCATGGAAAGTCCCTATAATGATGCGCATAGAGGAGGGGTGCTATGGGAGGATATGTGGGGCAGGGCAGGTGATGAGGGGTGACGCTGTCTCACCTGAATAGGCTCCAATCCGTAGGCTTCTCCCACCACTTCAGCCACATGCAGAAACATCTGCAGAGCAAAGAGAAGGGTGTGGGGTGAGTCTGGGGCTCCACAGGCATTTACCATGGGGAGGAGGGGATCCTGCCTGTGAAAAGAAAGGGGTCTGATGGCCCCATTCCCTCATCTGAGTTGCTCCCTCCACCCATCGCAGAGAGCAAGACCTGGCAAGCCCGAAAGAAAACGAGATGGACAGAGACACTTTCACGGGTCACAGAGAAGCAGGCTGCACCTGGCCAAGGGGGTGTGCGGGGAAGCTGGAGGGGCACAGAAATCTGGTACCAGGGGATGGCCATCAGTGCACAACCCTCATCCACACACTGCGCCCCACGTTGGGGCAAGTCTGGTTCCAGGGCTCGCCCCCTCTCTCCTGGGTGCTCCGTGGAGGTGGGAGGTGGGTCGGGTCAGTGATCTCAATGTGGGGGTTCTTTCCCCGAGGAATACCCGGGATGCGCCCGCACTCCACACAAACAGCACTGCCTCAGGCTGACGGATGCCACCAACACTCTTTGGACAGCCCCAGGGTCAAACCTCGGGTATGCTCACGGCTTGAATGATCTCAGCCATGCTGAGTTTACCTAGGCTCTCCCCAGGCATTAACCATGTTTTTGCCAGAGACTGGAGCTGGGGCAGCATGGATGGATACAATCCCGAGCTGAGCCAACCTGTCTCATGCAGAGAGATTCCACCCCCTGGGGTACGTAAGAGGGCAGGATGTGGCAGATGCTGCAGGTGGTAGTGACCTCACTAAGGGTGCAACCCGGCGGGGCTGTCACTGGGTAAGAGCCTGAAGAGAAGAGCAAAGCAGAGCAGGGTGCAGAGTGACTGCCCCAGGCCCTGGCCCCAGCAGCCTTCCCATCAACGGCAGAGCTGGGCTGGAGGGGAGTGGTGGGTCCTAACTTTGGCCCAGTGGCCAACCCCAGACACCTGGGAGCAGAGAGCCAGGCTGGGGCTGTGTGGGCTGACTCAAGAGACCTACGTAACCGTGGGAGAGTCAGTTTCTCTCTCTGGGCCTCAGTTTCCCCACAGGATCAATTGGGAGGGAAAATAACCCTGTAGAGCCAACGGAGAAACCGGCATGACCATGGTCTGTGTCGCTGCTCTGCCTCACCTCCAGGTATTCGAGATCCGTGTCCTTGACCCGACTGCCAATATTCAGTATCTGCAAATAATCATGAGACAGACAGAGCTACAGCCATGGGCAGTGACAGCCGGCCCAGGCCACGTCATCCCCCAGGCAGCACAGCACCCCCTAGTGCTGCACGGGGTATCAGGGCTATCCCTGTCTGCTGAGGGAGAGCGCCCCCTACTGAATACCCGCCACACTCCCTACAGCACTTCACCCCAGCTGGACCCCCACCACACTCCCTGCAGCATAGCGCCGTCTGCTGGATCTCCCTGCTCCACTCCCTGCATCACAGCTCCCTCTAGTACCACACGGGGCATTTGAGCCAGCCCTGTCTACTAAGGGACAGCACCCCCTACTGAATACCCACCCCACTTCCAGCAGCACAGCCCTGGTAGGAGCTGAGCAGCATGGACAAGGCGGAGAGTTTGATGCTGGTCTCCTTGTTGCTTTCAATGTCCATGGAGCCCTCGGTGTCTATCAGCAGCACGGCCACCTGGGGGACAAGAGTGACGGCCCCAGGTCAGCTCTCAGCTTTGTCCAGTAAGTCACGGCTCCTCTGCTTCCCACAGCCTGTCCCCTGCTCAGCCCCAATGGCACCTGGCATCTTGTTCCAGCCTGCCCCAGCGTTAGCTCCCTCCTCTCGCGCTTCTCCATCCCCCCATTATCCATCCTGCTAGGTACCCCTGGGGCCTTTCCATGTCTCCATCCTTCCCTCCCTATTTCCCCTATTCTCTCTGTTCCCAGCCCTCTACCCTCTTCCCTCTTTCCCCTTTTCCTCTTCCCCACGCTCCCATGACCTCCTCCCCACTTACTTTGCCCCCCTTGTCCGGGACCCAGAAGGGCTGACTCCACGCCCACACACCCTCAGTGACTCTCTGTATGTCCATGCGACACTCAAACCCCTCCAGGGGCTCATCCTTCCAGCCCATACACGACCCTTCGCTTGCCTCCTGCCAGAAGGACACACAGGCGGGAGGAGTGGGAGATACAGTGCAGGACAGGAGAGGAGTGTGACTGCTCCCCCCCACACCCAGGATGCAAACTCTTGGGTGGGGGTGTGGAAACAGGGGGTAATTGCACTAGTGTGGGGTGGGAAGGAATACATGGTGACGGGCGTGCCCAGAATCTGACAGACAGATCAATAGAACCACTGCCTCCTAGACAGCGAGACAGACAGACACACTGAGTTCTAAACAGACACACAGGCAGACAGAGAGACATGCTTGAGTCCAGACAGACAGACAGAAACTAATATCAGACAGAATATTAGGCAAACAGATATGCTAGGGTCCAGCCATGGCCCCATTTACCGGATATGTTGGACGGGACAGTGCAGACAGACGCATGTGCATCTCTGAGCCCTCCAGCAGGGGGCAGGATGAGGCGGCTCACACCCACAGCTCACAGAATCATAGAATCAAAGAAGATGAGAGTTGGAAGGGACCTCAGGAGGTATCTAGTCCAGCCCCCTGCTCAAAGCGGAACTAACCTCAGCTAAACCATCCCAGCCAGGGCTTTGTCAAGCCACAGCTTAAAAACCTCTAAGGATGGAGATTCCACCACCTCCCTAGGTAACATATTCCAGTGCTTCACCACCCTCCTAGTGAAAGAAGTTTTCCTAGTATCCAACTTAGATCGCCCCCACTGCAACTTGAGACCTTTGCTCCTTGTTCTGTCACCTGCCACCACTGAGAACAGCCTAGCTCCATCCTCCCTGGAACCCCCTTTCAGGTAGTTAAAGGCTGCTTTCAAATCCCCCCTCATTCTTCTCTTCTGCAGACTAAACAAACCTAGTTCCCTCAGCCACTCCTCATAACTCTTGTGCTCCAGCCCCCTAATCATTTTTGTTGCCCTCCACTGGACTCTCTCCAACTTATCCACATACTTTTTGTGGTGGACTGGACACAATACTCCAAATGCAGCCTCACCAATGCCAAATAGACGGGAATAATCACTTCCCTCCATCTGCTGGCAATGCTCCTACTAATCCAGTCCAATATGCTATTAACCTTCTTGGCAACCAAGGCACACTGCTGACTCATATCCAGCTTCTTGTCCACTATAACTCTGCACTTGTCCTTGTTGAGCCTCATCAGATTTCTTTTGGCCCACTCCCACCCCCGTTTACACTCCCCAGGCTCTGGAACCGGCGCAGCAGGTAGTTCATCAGGAAGGATTTCCCACGGCGCTGCTCCCCGACGATGGACACCAGGCAGATGGGGGCAGCCCCCACCTCACCCTGCTCCAGGCAGCGACTCAGGGCATCCTCATCCAGGAACAGGCCTCCTTCCTCATCCAGACGCACCAGCTCCACGGCGCCATGGCTCTGGTTGAACTGCTGGCCCCTGCAGCAAGGAGAGAGCAACGTCAGAGCTGGGACCCCATCCCTGAGCCATCCAGGGACCTGCCCACCGGATCAGATCCCTGTGCACCATTTCCATCTCCTCTGAGACATCCTTCTTGAACTGAGGACACCATAACTGGACACAGGATTCCAGGAATGTCACACCAGGGTCCAGTCCAGAGGGAAAATATACCTCCCTACGGTTTTGTGCGATTCCCCTGTCTGTGCATCCTTAGCTGTTTTGGCC
>VOCO01038233.1:0-12091 GCA_007922225.1 Emydura subglobosa
CTCATGGATGTCAATAGCGTCTAGTCCTTTGGCAGGAGGGGAGCCTCCGTCAAACACAGAGAGTCAGGTACAGGTTAGTGTTTTCTGCCACGCTCCTGTTGGTTTGTATAGGATGCCATCTCCCAGCGCTCAACAGTTCTTCACTATCCCCAGAGCTGTAAGTAACAGATCCTGGATCTCACACAGGATAATCTATGTTGAGTGCTCTTGGGGGGGGGGGGAAACCAAACAGCAAGGCCCCTGCCAATGTGCTTGTAGGAAGATCAGGTCAATCTTGTTGATCTATACAGCAATCATGAATAAATTACCAATTGGGTTCATATTTTGAGACCTCTTGTTTTCCTCACATTTGATCATGCATTGGCATATTGTGGGACTGGTCATAAATTCCAGGTTACTGTAGTGAAGTATGCTTTAGGGGAAGGAGGAGACACATAGAATTTATGACTTCACTAATAATTGTAACAACTTGGCATTTGAGGGTGGGATGGTAGCTCTCCCAACTTTTGAGAGTGTTCATTCAATCTGTTTCCGAGGGGTAGCTGTGTTAATCTGTATACAGTAAAAACGAGAGTCCTGTAGCACCTCAAAGACTAACAATTTTCTGTGGGCATAAGCTTTCGTGGGCTGCAACCCACTTGCATCTGCAGCCCGCAAAAGCTTATGCCTGCAGAAATTTGTTAGTCTGTAAGGTGCTACAGGACTCTCGTTGTTGTTCCTTTAACCTGTTGATGCCTATAAATGTTTGGTGCATCCATTTAGCCTTATTGGGTAAGACCCTTGGTGCTTGATACATACACTATTGTTTCTTGGCCAGAAAAGTCTAGAGAATATTCTCAGCTAAAATTTGTGGTCTTGACACTTGGCTGTTGGTCAAGGCAAGGCTCTGAACTGGAGTCTCTGCACACACAAATTCATGCATAGGTCAGAATGTAGGATCCTGGATCAATTAAAGAAAATGGGTGGCAGGAGAGGAGGTTCATCCCCTCATCTTTCAGTCAGTAGTTTCACATAGGACCATGCATAACTATCAGAGAGTAATAGCAGGATTGGATTTTAGTAGCTAGTGTTAAATTTTGTGGCAAAACTCCAATGACTTCAGTGGGAACAGGACTGGGTCCTTGATCACTAGTGACCTGGGCCAGAATAGAACACTGGTCCTGGAGGATACAGAATTCACTGCTGTATTAATGCCATAATTAGTAACTCTTGAAATTAGTTTTACTGTTTAAGAAGCTGATCTTGCAAGTCACCCTGTAGGGATGCAGGCATCTGCCTGGGCAGAGTGACTTTCAGAAGCATGGACGTAAGAAGTCAGTTGTAGAAACTCATTGGTGTAGGTATGATCTGCTTCCACCTGCTCATCACCTAGCAGGATCTACACCTTCCTCGGTGTCCCCACACTGCTGACCGTTTGCTGTCACTCTTTGGAAGGAGGGTAGGATCATAAGTGCCAATTTTAATTATCTTCACATTATACTAGTTCTATGAAATTAATTTGAGCTGAGTTCTTTGCTCGGTTATTCACCTCTTTATAAACAAACTTCATGTCTCTGTCCAATGAGGTCTGATGATCTCCCTTAGCTGTAACTATCCTATCCTATCATGCTGGGATGAGATGGGGAGTGGACTACCTAAATTATGCAAGGAGACAGATTTCACTGTATAAAGACCTACTTTGGGTCTGAAAGCTTTTGTATGCTTACATTTCATGAAGCCTTGAATTGCAGTGGAGCACGGAGCAGGGGCTATTGCATTTAACATCTGTACTGAGGCTGCAGGATGTTGGGGTGACACGCGGGGCTGGTTCCCAGGATTAAGGCAGGAGCTGCTGGAACCTGCTACTTTGTTTTAATGCTGAGAGTTGCGGGTGTCTCGGCAAGTATCTGCAGCAGTTCGGGTTATTAGTGCCTGAGCTCCTGGCTCTCGGGTTTCGGGGGGGGTCTCCCCAGCCCGTACAAGTGCGGGGGGGGCGGGGCTCTCCCGGCCTTCAGCGCCGAGCCCGTCCGTGCCGGGCTCCGGGCCCTCTCCAAGCGGAGGCTGGCGCTGTCCTCCCGCGGGGCCCGGGCCTGCCCAGCGCTGTTCGGCCCTGCCGCTGCCCCTGCCGGGTGCCCGGCTCCGCGGGGGCAGCCGGCTTGTGCACCGGGGCTCCCCGCCGGGGGCTGCCCGGCCTCGCCCCGCTTCCAGCAGCCCGTGTCCTCTCTGCTCTGCCCGCAGGACGCGCTCAGCGACAGCCTCCAGACCTGCTACCGGCACCTGAGCCAGACCAGCCGGAGCTTCGCCGCCGTCATCCAGGCGCTGGACGGGGAGCTGCGGTGAGCGTCCGGCCGGGGCTGGGGCACCAGGGCTTCCCTGGGCCGGGTCCGCGCCGCGGGAGCCCGTCACTGCCAGGCTGGGATGCGGGAGGGGTCCCTGGGCAGCCTCGGGCAGCAGCCGGGCCGGCCCGGCCGAGGGGACTCGGTGACTGGTGCCGCGGTGCGGGCCGGACGGGAGCAGCGAGTGCAGGAGCCCCGAGCCCGGCGGGGCGGGGCAGGGTTCTCCGGGCAGCCGGAGCCCAGCAGCATCCCCGGCTGAGTGGGCCAGGAGAGGGTTAAACGTCAGCGCAGCCACCATGTGTTCCTGGCCACATCCAGGGTCGGGTCTTTCACATGGTCAGTGGGGCTGAGGCCTGGCTGTGGAGTTTAGATTCTCCTCTGAACCTCTTCCGAGTTCCCGGCGGGTTGGGGGCTGGGTCTCAGTCATGCGTTTGTATCAGCACCTGCCATGCCAGGGGCTCACCAGAGCTGCTTGAAAACTTACTAATGTAGTGTCAAAACTGCCGCAGTTCTCTAGCGCCTTTCACGTCATGATCGTGGAGCACGTTACACACGTTCATAGCACAGCCTGTGTAAGAAACACCGCACGTGTTGCTGTGCTGTATGTTTCTATGTTCACAGTCCGGCCTTGCCTATGATCTTGAGTATGGGTTAATTATTATTTGTATGACCATTGCACCTAGGAGCCCTAGTCATGGACCAAGACCGAATTATAGTTGGTGCTTTACAAAAACGGGAGAAAAAGATGGTAAACTCTTTGGGGCAGAGACCATCTGAGTGTAGGACAAAAAGCCACTGATGGATACAGACAGAGAAGGCTTATGTATATATTGGAATCCACATATTAAAAGAGTATTTATTTAATTGGATCCCCAAAACAAGGTACAATGCACACTAATGTACCTGCTACATTCAGCACTTCGCATCGAAAGCTCTGCCTTGCTACTTCTATGTCACTCCTCCCTGTGATCAGTAACTAAGCACTGTACAATGCCCTGTCAGGCAAGGCTGCACTGCTCCTGTTGTACAGAAGTGGCACAGAGAGATGTAAGTGACTGGCTCAAGGTCATGCCAAAAGGCTGTTTTTTGGAGTCAGCAACTGAATGCAGCTTAAGTCCTAGTGCAGCGCCTTGCACACACCCGCCCCGCCACCCCCCGTGTGCTCTGTAAACATTAACTGCTGTAGAGATCGGTTCATCTCTTCTGGGTGGTTTGAAAAACAAAACAACACTTTGAAATTTGCCATTTATGCCCCTAAACTTTTGCAACACCTCCTGAAGTAATGATAGAGGGATCGCTTCTCCTGCCGCTGCATCTGGGGCTCCCCGTGCATTAGCTCTGGGCTTGGAGGCTGTTGCAGCTCCCTGGAGAGAGCAGGCAAAGTCTGCATCCTCTCCCATCAGCAGCCAGCCCCAGCTCAGGTGCTTGGCTCCCTCTTACATCCAGGGTTGAAGGGGCATGGCCTCCTCAGCCCACAGGGTAGAGTTAACCCTTGGAGAACCAGTGCGAGGCAAGCGTGCCCCTTCACACAACTATTGGTAAAAACAAGGAGAGTCCTGTAGCACTTTAAAGATGAACAAATTTAATTTCTGCAGGCATAAACTTTTGTGGGCGGTGACCCACTTACTCAGATGCAAGGAACAGAAATCAGAGAGTGTGTGTGTGTGTGTGTGTGTCCGTCCGTCCGTCCGTCCGTCCGTCCGTCCGTCCGTCCGTCCGTCCAAGTTTTAAGGAACAACAGTGGGGAAGTAGTTGAGGCCTATTCACAACCATTGATTAGAAGGTGTGAACAGAGAGAAAACCATTCCAAGTCTCTATTTAGACCCAGTTTGATTGTGTCAAGTTTGCAGATCAGTTCAAGCTCAGCAGTTTCTTTTTGAAGTTTTTTTTTTGTAAAAGTATGGCAACTTTCAGGTCATTTACAGAGTGTCCTGGGAGATTGAAGTGCTCTCTGACTGGTTTATGGATGTTTTTATTTTTTATGTATGATTTGTGTCCATTTATTCTTTTGCATAGTGACAGTCCGGTTTGGCCAATGTATACAACTATTAGTATTTCTAATGATCAAATCCCCCATCACTGTTACATGTCTCCTCTTAATAACTGGGATTCCCTGTCTGTGCAAGCGGATACCATGACATCATCTGGAAGGAGGGTCTGAACTATGGGATTTTTCCCCTGCGTTCCACTTTGATGTTCTCCTTTCCTGAGACTTTCATCCTCTTCAACAGCACAGATGCTGTCAGAGTGGGTGTGGGACTGCTCTGCTGTGTCTCCAAGTCTCATCAATGTACCTCTGTCTCCCTTAGCTCCTTCACTTCAGCCTCTTCGGTCCCAAGAGCCCGTAGTTGGTCTTTGAGGGTCATGAGCTCCTTGCACTGAATGCACACATGTTTGCCCACAAGGCAGGTAATCACACATGCTGCATTCAGTGCAGTGAACTGGATAGCCCCCACTGTGCTGCTGGACTGTTTAACTTGAGACTGTCTCTTACAAAACCATGTGATACTTAAATTATCTGTCTGCATTGTAGATAATCCAGAGTAATAGGGAATCTTTTTCTCCCTCTGTAGTCATGCTGTATGTATTTTATATCTGGTTCTCCGAGCTATGGACACAGTAGAAGATGATATGACCATCAGTTTAGAAACCAAGCTCCCAATGTTGTATGACTTCGATTCCTATCTGTATCAGCCGGATTGGAGGTACCTGGAGAGCAAGGATAAGTACAAACAAGTGCTTGAGGACTTCCCAACGGTGAGCCATTAGTTTCCTTGTTTCAGACTATAATATAACCCATACACTGACTAGTACAGATAGCCATTTCAAACCTCTTTGGTCCATAGGAATTGCCAGATGACTGAAGATCTAGTTCAGCCAAGACTTACTGAGTTCAGTGCAGGAATTGAGGAGTGAAGGTTTCTGGCCTGTGTCACAGAGGAGGTTGCACAAGATGATCATAATGGTCCTTTCTGGCCTGTAAATCTCTGAATTCGCAACAGTACATTTTTACGCTTACGTTGTATTGTATGCAGAAGCAATTCTGAGGTTTCAGATACTAAAAAGTTCTCCATGGGAGGAGAGACCTATAAATACCTAGACAGCTGTAGCACAAGTTTTTTGAATTACAGTTAATTGTATTTTAACAAAATCCCTTGAGTGTAACTAAAGTGTAATTTAATACACTAATTTTTATGATATGTCATTTATAAGCCACTAAACTTTGGGGCCTAATTTACTCCATCCACCTTCTTCTTAGATTTTGTTGGTTTAAAATGTCTATTTTCTCCACTCCACCAATTGCAATCCAAATGGAATGTGCATGGAAGCAAGATGCATGCATCACACCAGAATAGTAGACTCTAGACACAGAATTCCTGCATTATTTCAGTGCTCCAAGTGAGTCCCCGCTTGGGTTCATCAAGCAGACAGTGCCGGTGACCAAGCTGAGATACAGTGACCACATCAGTTCTACAGTAGATTTCAGTCTAGCATTCTAAGGATTGTATTTAACACTTGATGTCGTCATTATCAGAAGAACAGGAGCTCTGAAATTGAGAGAAGTTTGGTTAATTTGCAGGGTTTTGTCAATTATTTTAATCTCCGTTAAAGGTTTTCATTGTATCGGAGAAATGTGTGGAGTGGAAGGGACCTCAAGAGGTCATCTAGTCGATCCTCCTGTGGTGAGGCAGGACCAAGTCTACCTAGACCATTCCTGCAAAATGTTTCTCACCTATTCTTAAAAACCACAAATAACCAGGATTCCACAACCTCCATTGGTATCCTATTCCAGTGCTTAAGTAGCTTTATAGTTGGAAAATGTTCCTAATATCTAACCTGAATCTCACTTCTTGCAAACTCAGCCCCTTACCACTTGTCCTACCCTTGGTGGACATGGACATGATCACCTTCACCACCCTCTTTGTAACAACATTTTATATATTTGAAAACTGTTGTGCGGTCCCCCTTCAGCCATCTCTTCTCTAGACTACACATGCCCAATTCTTTCAACCTTCCCTCGTATGTTATGTTTTCCAAACCTTTTAGCATTTTAGTTGCTCTCCTCTGGAGTCTCTCCAGTTTGTTCGCATCTTGCCTTACGTGTGGTGCCCAAAACTGGCCATAGTGCTCCAGCTGAGGTCTCATCAACTGATAGACCAGAACAATCACCTCCTGTGTCTTACACACAACACTCCTGTTAATACTGTCGTCATAAGTGGACATCACCAAGGTTCAAACTGGAAATAAGATGCAAGTTGTTAACAGTGAGGGTAATTAACCATTAAAACAGTTTGCTCAGGGACAAGGTGGATTCTCTGTCCCTCAGAGCCTCTGAATCAAGACTGGTTGTTGAGGTTGAACTAAACCCTTTCTAGACGTTGCTGGGCTAGACACAGGAATCGGTGGAATTCTCTGGTCTGTGTTATGTGGCAAGTCGGACCAGATGACCCTAGTGGTCCTTTCAGGCATTAAATCTGAAATATTAAAATCTACAATCCTGGAGAAAGACATGGTAGCAAGCATTGGACAGGGGAACGCAGTATAAGGGGGCTCTTTCAGATGTCAAAAGAGGAGGACTGTGTGCTGTGATAGAGGCTGATGCTCAGTGAATAGTGGATTCAGGGAGTGGAGAAAAGAAAAAGATGAGGTCTGGAAGACAGAGACCAAGTCCATGGATTGCTTTGAAAACAAGGAGGGCAGCTTTGAACGAGGCTCTGCAATAAATGGAGAAGTGTGGGAGCAGTTTGAGGATGGGAGTGATGTGAGCATGCAGCTTTGCCGTGGAGAAAGGCATCCAGTGGCAATGCACACATGCTGCATCTGGGGAGCTGGGCCTGGGGGAGGCCAGAGAGCTGAGCTTCAAAAGAACACTGGAAATCTTTCCTTGTAACTGTTCCCGTCAGTTTACCTGCTGTTCACTTGATGGGACTCTTCCCACTGAGTGTTCTTGTAAGTCCGTCATGCACTAACTCGCAAGTGATGCTGTCCGAGGTCCTAGTGTCTTCCTGAAGATACAAACTGCCTCTGAGCTGTGGCCGAAGATCCTAGGAATTTTTGTTGAAGAACTTGCTGAATCTGTGTTTACTGCTGAAGGGCTTGAATCTGCTGTTATTGAAGCCAGTGGTGAATTCTGTCAAACCTTGCACTGGGAGCAGGATAAGGCCCCTTTAAGCTGTAGATTGGCATTCATGAACAGACTAGGAGAATGATCAATTCTGCTTCACTTTCAGCAATGTATTTCCTTGTGGTTTCTGCTGTAGATCTCCTTGGCGTTCAGGAACCTTTCAAAGATATATCGGGATGTGATTGCAGATGTGTGTCGCAAGGTGGGAGCAGGAATAGCAGAGTTCTTACAAAAGAAGGTTGATTCCCTGCATGAGTGGGATAAGGTGAGTATATCTGTGACTGAGCATCGAGAGAGCATGCTCAGGGTAACACCCATGGTCCCTGCCAGAGGCCTGGCATTCTGCACTGCCTGCAGTCATCAGGAGAATTAGTTTATTCTCCTCTGGGCGTGGTGATGCTCACCCAGTCACACAGGTACCCAAGATGAGAAAAGGACAAAGTGTCAACTCTGAATCTTGCTACTTGGGCAGCCTCCTTCCTCGTGAATCTAAAGTTATCTGAGTGATGAGATCTCTGTGTAAATTTCACCAGCCATTGACTGGCTGCTGTATGTTGTAATTGACCTTCGTGGATGACCCTGTCTGTAAATGTCCACAATGAAGTCTTGGAGCTGTTCAACTAGAATAGGCCACTGGGGCAGCTGCTCTTAGATGCGTCTTTCATCTGGAAGATGGAAGCCCTGAGCTGTTAACAGCTGTGCCTGATGCATTTACTGTTTCTCGCAAGTGAAGCAGTGCTGAAATGGTAGAATCCATGCGGCAGAAGCATATTCCTGATGTGGGGATGTTGGCTGTCAAGCACGGGCATGAAGAGACATGCCAGGGAATACTCAGTCCCTGTCACTCTGAATTCAAAGACGAAAAGCAAATACCCTGACCTAGTCACCAAAACAAGAAAGGCACAACACATGGCGCACTCTGTAACCTAGAGATGCAATTTTGATGTAGCTTCTTGAACTAGGGGATATATCATATATTTTTTTTAAAAAGTTTCCCTCTCCAATCTTTGCAGTATTGTCACTATGTTGTTGGGCTGGTGTACGTTGATCTTTCCCATCTGTTCTCTGTACTGGAACTTGAAGACCCTATCGGAGGACAGGATACGGAGCTTGCAAATTCCATGGGCCTCTTTCTTCAGAAAACAAACATCATCCGTGATTATTTGGAGGATCAGCTGGAGAGAAGAGAATTCTGGCCCAGAGAGGTAAAGGAAACCAGCCCTTTTCTGGATAAAAACTTCAGCTAGACATGGCTCATTTCGAAGTGCTGGTGTTATGATGCAGACAGCTCGTCTGAAAGGGCAGGACTGGAGAGGCTAGTACTGCTTTGGTGCAGTTTAATTGGAACTACTTGTTATGAGACTCGTTTCACCACATTTATTTTCGGTTGATCTCTGGGCTTTCCCAAACAAACTGACCCCAGTGTGTTTGTACAGAGCTAAGCCAACCTCCTCTGCCCTAGAGCTCTGACAATAATCTACCTGAGCAGTCGCATTTAGTTGTGTGTATTTCAAGGGGCTAAACTCTATTGCTAACAATGATAAACTCGTACCCTAGTTACTGTCATACAAAGGAGTGGCAGGCAGACATCCCAACATCTTATTAATTTGTCCATTAAAGCAAAACTCCAGAGAAGATGGATGTCTGGTGTTTCTTGTCTCCCTGTGATCATAGAACAAAGCTGTAATCTAGGAAACCATGATAATTATCATTGGTCATGCATCTGTTCAGCAGAGGGTTTAGAGAAACGGGATGTCCGAGAACACTTTGGATGCTATTGCTGTTCTCCATGCACCAATACCATTGGCAATATATGACGACACTACTATAATAAGAGTGTAAGCACATTGCTGAATCAGAGGCATGGATGTTCAACTTCAGAGCTCCCACCTGGTCAAATGCTTCTCAGCAAAGTGGGATCCCCATGCCTTTATTTTGTGTCTGTCTCAAAGTTCACCACTTTGGTAGGCTTCTCCTCTAGAAGTTAGTCTCCATATCCCAGTACGCCTTATTGAGAGGGGCGCTGTAATGGGGCTAAATGGACTTGAAGGCGTGGAGTAAACTCGAGTGTTTCAAGGGTCCTTCTCCTGACTGCAACAAGGTTTGATTATGAGAAAGAGGTGAAGTTCAGTAAGAAGACTTTAGTTTTAATAGCTTGATATGGGCCCCCTTTGAATATGTATGTCAAAAAAGTGCTAAATGCCGAGTGGTGTTGCTATGTACTGTCTGCATTCCCAGGTTTGGAGCAGGTACACCAAGGAGCTCTCTGATCTCACCAAGCCAGAGAACATTGACGCGGCTGTCCAGTGTCTGAATGAACTGATCACAAATGCCTTACACCACATCCCTGACGTCCTCAAGTACTTATCTAGACTGAAAAACCAACGTGTCTTCAACTTCTGTGCTATTCCACCAGTAAGTAAACATTTTCAGATGTTTTAAACAGGATCTTCTAACTGCCTCATCTTTTCCCTTGGAACTGGACGTCTTTTGTGATCTATGCATAATGTTTAGTATTAGCATTATTTAATAACTGAATATAAATAAATTCAACATGGAGATCACCAAGCATTTGAGTATTAGCCCTGGCTTGAGAAATTCTTTCCCCAATGGAATGACCTTGCTTTTGGCTATACATGCTCATCCCACTGACATAAATGATGTGAGGAGTTCGAGGGGGTTTCTGCCAGATAAATGTAAATAAACATGACCTTTTTTTCCTCCTAAACCAAGACAATCCTATATAGTTGATGAAAATATTAGGAATTCTTCTGTCCTTTGTATCTTCCTTGTCTTTGTGTTAGTCATCCATTATGAGCACTGGTTCTTTAGAAATCATTCCCCTGTCCTCTCCTTTAAGCTCTCTGACCTTAGCAGTCCTTGAAGCCCGGCTTGGTAAAGTTCTGGCTGGGATGATTTAGTTGGGGTTGCTCCTGCTTTGAGCAGGGAGTTGGACTAGATGGCCTCCTGAGGTCTTCCAACACATCTTCTGTGGTTCTTTGAATTCTGTTTACACTGTGGCTTAAATCCTCGCTCCTCTGAAATGAATGGGTGCTTGCCATTGATTTCAAATGGGGCCAGGTTTTCAACCCATGTGCACTGCTTACAGCACAGAGTAAACGTTGTTTTCCTCACTTCTCCTTAGATGATCGCCATTGCCACGCTGGCTGCCTGTTACAATAACAAACAGGTGTTCAGGGGTGTGGTGAAGATTCGGAAAGGACAAGTTGTCACTTTAATGATGGATGCTACGAACATAGAGGCTGTCAAGGCAATAATGTACCAGTATGTGGGAGAGGTAGGTTTGGTGGCTTGGTTTCAAAGACTAATATTCAGATGCCGCTGTTTCCTCTTTAATCTTCAGTGTTCTGCTGTTAGGGCTAAGCTGGGTTTCCACTATAACCACCTGATTTTGCAGTTTAGTATCTTTCATTTTGCTTTGGTCAAAATTGCTGAAGTTCTAGAAACAAGTACAGCAGGAAACAGCTTGAAGTGGTAAAATCTGGGACTTGGCTGTTTTCCATGATGCTTTTAATTCTCTGTCCTCATTCATTAGTCTCAGATGTTATATGGTCTGTAGCATAATGAACACCCACGTTATACAACTATATAGTGTGGGTGTTGCATTATGCTACAAATTGTGTAAACACCATATATTTGTCTGTATGTAGAGTTTCCTACTGAGTCAATATAATAGGGAGTATCACTGTTTCTTTATGCCTGTCTGGTAACTTCATAACTTGGCAGAGCATTGAGGGAAAACAAAAGGCCTCTAACCTGCTATGGGAGTGCAAGTTGTTTCTGTATATGTAGGGGAAGTTTTAGCTTGTTTCTAAAACTGTCCTCTCACAGTGACACAATCCCATAATGTAGGTAGCACAGCAGTCACCGGCAGCTCTCAGAAGTGTGCTAGATGCTGTACAGAAATGAGGACCTGGTCCTGATCTCTAAGGAGCTGTTGAGTATCTGTTGCCCCCAATGGCATCAATTACCAATGACAACCAGGCCAATCAAATTCTGAAAGAAAACTGTTCTGCTCAGGTGGTGTCACATACTCTTGGGCAGGGTCACTGCAGAGCAGTGCTAGCCGGGCTAGTGTCTGTGGTCCTGCCTTGAAACATTGTCATGTTTCCCCTGGACCATGTGGCTGGGGATTGTGTTGGAAATGTGTATGTGAACAGTATTGTGAGTCCGTGCGGGGGGGGGGACCTTGGCCCTATCAAAATCAGAGTGAACTCGTTCACAGACAGGCCTTGCTGGCAAGATGCAAACACTGCCCCAAATCCCTCAGTTAGGTGCCATTTTGTAGTGGCTGTATGAACTCCAAGTAGCTCTGAACTGACCTGACTTAAGCCCTGTGATTAATATGCTTATGATGGGCTACAAAATTATTAGGCCCCATAGTCCAGTTTTTTACAGGTACTTATGTTCCTAAATCCCACTGAAATCAATGGGAATTAGGCACCTAGATATCTTTTAAAAACGTGTCCCAATTTCAAATCCCGGTACAGACAGAGCTAGCAAGGACTCCCAAACAGGAACCGTTACTTAGGTTTAAACAACAGACTCCTGTACACGGCTGAAAGTGCCCGAATGCAGAAACTGCCGTGCAGCAAAATCCCAGCAGCATTCAGAAACGATACACCTAGTT
>VOCO01038237.1:0-23439 GCA_007922225.1 Emydura subglobosa
ATCTCTAACTCTAAATCTGAAGGCGTCCCTTCAATAACAAGAAAAAATAAATAACACCTCTGACCGGTCTCAACTATTACTTCCGTTACTTCAGACAAGTCCCAAGAAAAAAAGCAACAGAAGGGTGGGGGTGAATTCCCTTCTCTTCCTTTGATGGTAATGTGCTCTTAGATGATCGAGAGGTCTTTACCCAAGTCGGACCTATCAAACAGCCAGGGTAAGCTGGTGATAGATGGATCTGGCGCAGCCCACGAGAATTGGAGGGACTGAAAATACTGCGGCCTTTCTGGCAGCTTCAACAAAACAAAAATCAACTCCCCTGCCAACTCAAAGTGTGAGTCACCAGGCCCCAGTGCTACTGCAATTACTTATACTTCTGGTATCTCAATATCAATACTCCTTCTACATTCCAAAGCCCCTTAAACGCGCGTATCACATTAAACATGACAACTTTCTCTCGCAAGATTAATTGGTACTCATAAACAGATGCTATAGTGCAGTGAAGAACTGGAAACACTTCTGGGACCACTACCAAGAAATAGTCAAAGGAAATCAAGTTTCCAGTGTTTTAAGGCAGCCTAACAGACTCATACACAGACAGCCTTTTTGGTCTTCTCTTTTGCTTTGTAGCTCAATTTAGCTCAGGTGAGTCTCCCAGCTGCCTAGAAACAACATATATTCCTAAAAGAATTCCTGTCACACACTCTTCGAGCCTCCTGCATGGCTCGCCAATCTGTTGCCTGATATTGAGGTATTTAGTCATTTGAATGGGGTTATAGCTTCGTCAGTTGATTTGATCATAAGATAATGAGGTTCTCGTCCCAGAATCTGGCTCCAGAAGAGTTTTATAGGGATGCCTGGGGTGCACGACAGGAATGGTCACACTGAAAACTGAATCTGTATAATTTTATGAGCTTTTATTAAGAAAACATAAACGGATAAACAAATGACTGATTTATTAAAAGAAAATAAATAATCAAATGGATACGATTACAGTCTTATTCTAAAGACACATGTGAGATATATATATTTACATGGTATGTTTTGCAATAATATACTGACACCCTCCCTGATGACCTGTTTGAGAGAGATGTCCAGTTCCTCAACTCTTGAGTAGAGGGGTGGAGAGCGAGGTAATGCCTGAGAGCTGAGATCTATTAGGCTAAGACTAACACTACAAATAATACTAAGTGTAAACTAAGAACAAAAGTTCTTAACACACTAAATAAAAGAAGTTTCAAGAAGGAAGAGCTGACATTTGCACCCAAGTATCTTGATTTCCCCTTCTTATACCCTGAACATCATGAGTCCTCCTCTGAAGTCCAATTTTGGCTTCTTCACCCTCAAGTTATTAGGGTACACTTATTCTATAGGCTGGCAGTTCGTTCATATAAAGGACATATCCATATCCTTTTCCAGATGGTTCCAGATGGTTCACTTCTCTCACCTTTGTTATTTCTGGCCCTTTTTGTGCGTGTAAAATCCCTGTCACCATTTCCCCTTTTCTCTCCAGTCACGGGCCCTTTTGCTCATCTCTGCCTCGGAGTTTGGCCCATTTTCTCCCTCCTTCTCCAGTGTCCATTTTAAATCTCATCCGATTTGGGATATTCATCCCCCTTCCACTCTGCAACCTTCCCCCCTTTGACCTACAGCAAATTCTCCCAGTTCAGATGGGAAATTGCTGCCCTGAATCGTTCCTCAGGACCACCTCAACTAGGAAAAGGGTTAGTGCTTGCAGCTTGCAGAGCCCTGTTTTGCGGCTGTCTCTGGGGTGGGACGGTGTGGAGTGGCCATTCTCTGCCAGGAACGAGGCGTAGAGGGAAAAGAGGAGGAATTGTCCCCAGTGCAGACTGCCCAGCCTCAGGTTACCCGCTCCCAGCTGCTGCCCCCACAACTACCAAGGTAGCTCCCAACATCTGCCGGTCACCTGCCCCCCGCTGCTGCCCCTTTGCCAGTTCCAGGGAGTCTCCTTGCTCCATCCCCCCTCACTTTCCCTCTTAAAGCAGTTCTGCAAAGAGCTCCTGACTGCCCATGTGAATGGCGTGTCTGTGCGGAGAATATGACTGCCTGTTTGTTCAGCTTCCAGATATAATCCCTAAAAATTGTCCCACTGCTCTCACATTTTTCCACTTTCCTCTCTAACTTGTGAAAATTGATCCAAAATTCTCCAGGTATCTGCCCTTCCCTCTTTAATGACTAAACGTGGATATCAGCTGTCAGATTTTGACTTTCTCCCTGTAACTGTCAAATGTCTATTGAAAGGCATCTCAGGTTTGGAGGTATTTCCATGTTTAGTTGCAGCAACTCCTTTTTTGGAGAGAATTTGTTGTCTTGAGTCATTCTCCATCCTGGTGGTTGCAGGGGATGAGATGATAAACCTTCTCTCATTTGTTGGCTGATGAAAGTGACTTCCCTGTATGTAATACACATCAAAGCCAGAGACCTCCCCATGTTTGGGGAACGGTATCTCCCAGCTGCTCACAGGACAGTTGGCTGCGGAACCCTTTTCTTTTCCTCAGGAGGGCGAAGGAGGAGAGGTTCACTCTGTGACTAGCTCCGTGCTGCCCCAGGTAGTACCCAGAGGGTCTGAGAATCTATTATTTTAGGATTATTTTTGCCCATGTTGTTTTCCACCTTCAGTTTCCTAAGTAACGCCTTCTTGTTAGTCAGAATCAAGTCTAAAATGGCTGTCATCTGGTTATTTCTTACAGCTTCTGAAAGAAAAAGGGATCCCCAGTACATTCCATGAATGTATTGGATACTCTTTGTTTGATTGAATTCTTTTTCCGATAGATGTCTGTGTAGGTAAAGTCCCCTGCCCATTACTAATTGTGTTTTAAATAATTGTGTTATTTGTGTGACTGTCTGGAACCTCAGTGTTCAGGGAAAGAACCTGGGGGGAGGGATTGTCAAGTGAAATGATTTCCTGTTCTATGTTCCCAATTGCCTTTTTTGCCCTAACAGGCTGCAGTGTAACATCCACTTTTTGGCTCCAGCTCATTCCAACCTTCCAGGAAACAGTGAAATGGCTGCAGTGGACCCAGTTGAGGTAGGGATGATCACGGAGTTGCAGGTGGGTTCCTGTTGGAGGGAGAAAGGGCATTAAATACATAGGGGATGGGTTCTTCTGGGGCGGGGGAGGTTGGTTTGGAAATGGGGGAGGTCAGGAAATAAAAAGGTTGAAGAAAGGGACGAGGACAGAGTGAGACAAACCTACTGGGATTTGTTTACTGTGGGACCTAGATCCTAGCAACAGACTCATGTGTTTTGTGGGTAGGTATTCCCTAATTTGTCAAACAGGGAAGAACCTCCTGGGATTGGGAAAATTTACTAGACTCCAATACTGGAGCTTGAACTTATTAGCTAGACGGTGCTGTGAGATATAAAGGGGCAACCCCCAATGAGGCCCAGGGAAGACACTCCATCTCCTCCCATCTGGCTGCTGGCAACAGGGAGGGTGTTGGAATTCCCTGGGTCCTGCTGGTGGCTCCACCTCCTATATCAGCCTCTGGCAGGTAGGTGAGTGATGAATGTGAAGACCCCTCCTCCCTCTATCTGCTGGGAGGGGTGAGGTGCTCTCTCTTTCTCCCCTCACCCTGGGATCTCCTGGCTGCTGTGATGTGGTTGGGATAGGACTCTGCTGATTGTCTGCCTCCCAGAGCCTCCATGTGATGGGCCCTCCTCTCCTGTGAATAGTGGGGCTGTCACTGGGCAGCAGGTGCTGAGTGTTGGACTCTTTCTCTTTCAGGGGCCGGTGGCCTTCGAGGAAGTGGCTGTGTATTCCACCAGGGAAGAGTGGGCTCTGCTGGATCCTGCTCAGAGAGCCCTCCACGGAGACGACATGCAGGAAAACTATGAGAATGTGGCCTCACTGGGTGAGGATTCCTGTCCCTTGGGTATTAGAAGGGGAAATGAAGAGTTAAGGTTAACGTCACCCCGCAATGCAACCTCAATTCTGCCCTGCTTCTGCAGCACCCTGACAGACCAAGGACATCTACTAGTGCTCTGCCCTCCCCACTGCAGAACACTCTGGGAACAGAGTACAGGAGCAGTATAGCACAAGGTCTAACATCTTCTTTTTGCCAAGGCAAAGCTTGGGGTTAGGTCCAGGTGTAGGCAACAGAAGCTACCGACACCTGGCCTGCATTCAAACACTGATCCTCCTCCACACAAGCCATCTCAGACTTTCATAATGTTACCATCCATTTACCTTGCACTGAGGATTCCTTCTGAGCTATTGCCTTCACTTACCCCTCACTGAGCTCAGGCCACCACTAGCACATATGCCACCAGGCTGCTGACAATCCCTGTAGCACGAACAGACCCTTGTGCACCTTTGTTGACAAAACCTACGACTTGCCATTGAAATGAGGAACAGCTGTTCCTTCAAGTTTCACATGCACCTCACTTCATATCATAGTCACAGCTCTGCCAAGCTGCTCCAACTGTTCCCTCCACCCTTCACTTATAGCGACAGCTGATACAGCGCACATAGGTGTAGTGCATGCAGATAAATGCTGGTATTCATATCTGTAGAATACAGCACAAACAGTGGCATGGTCTTCATCTTTCCTCCCGTTGATTATTGATTAAGAAATTTGAAGGCCAGGGGAGACTGTTAGGTCATCTAGTCTGATCTCCTTTATAAATAGGCCATCCAGTTACAGCTGTAGTGAGCTGAAGATATTACGTTTGATTAAAACATCTTCCACAAAACCATCCAGGCTTGACCTGAAGACTTCAAGGGATGTTAAATTTGCCATTTCCCTGGATAGTTGGCTAAGCTTTCCACCGCCTTTACTGAACTATTGCCAGTGACATTTGCCAGCTCCAGGGTTAGGCAGTAATGGCAGAGATAAGGTTGCATTGCAGTGACGGTGTGTAGTTTAGTTCTTCATTTCCTGGTTTTCAGAGATTTTAACTTTCACCACCATCCACCTGCTGGAAGGGTACGAGGCAGCACTGGGAAACCTTAACTCTGCTTTAACGTAGTTTACTGCATTTAATTTCCTTGATTTCTTTTTAATGGACTTTTTTTTTTTTTTGACCACTATAACTGTGTCTACACTAGAGCTTTTGCAATCAAGTTATGTCAGGAAGGGATGTGATTTTTTTCACACCACTAACCGACAGAGCAATGCTGGCAAAACTCTTAATTAGTGTCCAGTCCAATATCTCCATGAAAATTTGAGAGCACTTTAAAATAGTGTTCTTAGCACAGACATTTTGGTATCAGGGCAAAACTTCTGAGAGAAACTCCTGCAGAATGTAAGCAAAATCTACAACACACATTGTGTGAAAGTTGTCAATGATAGGGCTCAAACTCAAATGTAGGATGCAGCTTAAGCTTAAGTTCAGTGGCTATAGCATGTCCTACTGACCCAACCAATTACTCCAATCTATCTAGCTGTTAAAATACTTTCATCTTGCTGCACATGTGAATTTCAATTTCTTTGACTCATCATTTGATGGTGTAGGGAGGAGGGTTTTAGATTTATAAGGAACTGGGGAACCTCTTGGGAAAGTAGGACCCTGTACAGGAAGGATGGGCTCCACTTTTATCACTATGGAAGCAAACTTCTGGCATAGAAAATTAAAATTTTCATAGAGGAAATTTAAACTAAGGGCTGGGGGAAAGCCAACAGGTTTGGAGGAACACATGGTTTGGACAAAGCCATCCCTTAGGGGAGGATATCTTACTAGGGATTCTCTATATCCTAGTAAAGAGGGAAGGATAGAAGTTCACAAAGTACAGGTCATAGCTGAAGAGAAACAGTCAAATGTAAGAGTCTTCTTTAATTACATCACATGAATGCAGACAACTAAATATTGACAAATTTTATAAGTTCCTGTATACAAATGCAAGAAGGTTAAATACTAGGATGGGTGAACTTGAGTGCCTGGTTTTAAATTAGGATATTGAAATAATAGGCATCACAGAAGCCTGGTGGAATGATGATAATTAATGGGACATGGTAATAGCTAGATACAAACTAGATAGGAATGACAGAGCAGGTTGTGCATGTGGGCGAGTCGTACGATATGTGAAAGAAAGCATAGAGTCAAATATAGTAAAATTTTTACTTGACTCAAACTGTACCATAGAATCTCTACTGATCAAAATTCCATGCTTGAATAATAAGAATATAGCAGTAGGAATATGCTACTGACCACCTGACCTGGATGGTGATTGTGAAATGATCAGGGAGATTGGAGAGGCTATAAAACTAGAAAACTCAATAACTGGGGATTTCAACTATCCCCATATTTACTGGCTATATGTCACCTCAGGCCAGGATGCAGAAATAAAGTTTTTAGGTACCATTAATGACTACTTATTGCAGCAGCTAGTCCTGGAACCCCCAATAGGAGAGGCAATTCTTGATGTAGTTCTAAGCAGGACAGGGGATATGGTCCAAGAGGTGAATACAGATGAGCCACTTGGTAATAGAGCCATAATGTAATTCAATGTAACATCCTTGTGAAGGGAAAAATACCAACGAAGCCCACCCACAGCAGCATTCAACTTCAGAAAGGGAAACTACACAAAAACGAGAAAGCTAGTTAGATGGAAATTCAAAGGAACACTCACAAAAGTGAAATGCCTGCAAGCTCCATGGAAACTTTTTAAAACCACCATAATACAGGGTCTAAAAAAATGAGCCCCCAAATGGGGGGAGAAGGGGGAAGAGAAACAGTAAGAGGACTAAAAAAATACCACCATGGCTAAACGAGGGTAAATAAGGCAGTTAAAGGCAAAAAGCCATCCTTTCAATATTGGAAGTCAAAGCCTAACGAGGAAAATAGAAAGGAGCAGGAATTCTGGCAAGCCAATTGTAAAGGTATAATTATGCAGGCCAAAAAAAAAAATTGAAGAGCAACTAGCAAAAGTCACAAAAACTAATATCAATATTTTTTTAAGTACATCAGAAGCAGAAAGCCTGCCAAACAGTCAGTTGGCCCACTGGATGATTGAGGTGCTAAAGGGGCACTCTAGGAAGCCAAAGTCATTGCAGAGAAGCTAAATGAATCCTTGGTATTAGTCTTCACGGCAGAGGATGTGAGGGACTTTCCTATATCTGACCCATTCTTTGTAGGTGACAGCTCTGTGGAAATATCCCAGATGGAGGTATCTATAGAGGAGGTTTTGGAACAAATTGATAATTTAAACATTAATAAGTCACCAAGACTAGATGGTATTCACCCAGTACTGCTGAAGGAACTCATATATGAAAAGTGCAGAACTGCTGACTCTTTTATGGAATCTACCACTGAAATTGACCTCTGTACCAGGCGACTAGGGATAACTAATGTAATACCAATTGTTTAAAAAGGCTCCACAGGTGATCCTGGCAATTAGAGACCAGTTTACCTAACTTCAGTATAGGCAGACTGGGAGAAACTATAGTAAGAAACAGAATCATTAGACACATGGGTGAGAATGATTTGTTGAGGAAGAGTCAACATGGCTTTTTTAAAGAGAAATCATGCCTCACCAATCTATTAGAATTCTCAGAGTGGTTCAACAAACATGTGGACAGGGCGATCGAGTGGATATAGTGTACTTGGACTTTCAGAAAGCCTTTGGCATGTTCCCTCACCAAAGCCTCTTAAGCAAAGTAAGTAGTCATGGGATAAGAGGAAAGGCCATGGATCAATAACTCATTAAAAGGCAGGAAACAAAGGGTAAGAATAAATGATCAGTTTCACAATGGAGAGATGTAAATAGCGGGATGCCTCAGGGATCTGTACTGGGGCCACTGTTTTTCCACATAGTCTTTAAAAAAAACTGGAAGTGGGGAAACACAGAGGTGACAAAGCTTGGAGATGATGCAGAATTACTGAAGATAGTTAAGTCTAAATCAGATTGTGAAGAGTTCCAAAGGGATCTCTCAGTAATGGGAGACTGGGTGAGAAAAGGTGGGTGAAATTAGATTTTTATAAATGCAAAGTAAAGCACATTGGAAAACATAATCCCAACTATAGATAGAAAGTGATGGGATCAAAATTAATTGTTACCATTCATGAAAAAAATCTTGGTGTCACTGAAAATTCATATTATTCACATAATTCACTGAAAATATCTGATCGGTGTGCAGTGGCAGTCAAAAATATAACAATATTAGGCACCATGAGGAAAGCAATAAGTAATAAGACAGAAAATATAATAATGCCACTATATAAATCCCTGGTGTGCCACACCTTAAATACTGTATGCAGTTCTGGTCACCCCATCTCAAAAACATATATGGGAACTGGAAAAGGTGCAGAGAAGGACAACAAAAATCAGGAGTATAGAACAGCTTCTGTATGAGGAAAGATGAAAAAACTTGGACTTTTCGTCTTGGAGAATAGACGCGTAAGGGGGGATATGATAGAGGTCTGTAAAATCATGAATGGTGTGAAGAAAGTGCAAAAAAAAGTGTTATTTGCCCCTTTTGCATAACACAAAAAGCAGGTTCATGGGATAAAATTAATAGGCAGCAGGTTTATAACAAACAAAAGGAAGTTTTTCTTCCACAATGCACAGTCATCCTATTGAACTCATTGCCAGGGCATGTTGTGAAGGACGTAATTATAACCGATTCTGAAAAATAATTGGATACATTCATGGAGGATAGGTCCATCAATGGCTATTAGCCAAAATGTTCAGAGATTGAACCCCATGCTCTGGGTGTCCCTAAGCCTCTGACTGCCACATGCTGGGCGTGGATGACAGGGGATGGATCACTCAGTAATTACCCCTTTCTGTTCATTCTCTCTGATGCATCTGGCATTGGCTACTGCTGGAAGACAGGATACTGGGCTAGACGGACCATTCTTCTGTCCCAGTCTGGCCATTCTTATGTTCTTATCAGTTTGGCTTTTGGTGATCTGAAGTTCCAAGCTCTACAGTTATTAACTTCTTTAATACTGCTTCCCCAAAGAGTCAGTGTGCGCTGTGCACCAGCTGAGCTAGATGCCAAGTGACTGACATTAGTCAGGGGATAAACAGAATCATGGTTGGAGCCCCAGTTGTGTGCAAGAAAAGGTTATAAGAACAAGGGGATTTTTGTCAAAAGCTTTTTTTCAGAGGGCTTTAGCTCAGGACCCTCTTGAGCCATTGACCCCATCCTTGGAGCACTAGCCCTGTCCTGCACCCGCATGATGAGCAGTGTATTTCAGGGCAAGGTGAGTAAGCATGTACATGTTAGAGACATTGAATAGTTGGCCTTAAGCAGAAGGTAATACTGAACCTTAAATATAGTGGAGCTGGTGGCCTGCTAGGATAACTTTCCAAATGCAGGGAGGGTGTACAATTGGGTGCACCCATCTGTGGACAGGAGAGAGTGTGATGGTCTCATTCAGGTGTTCTTGATACAGGGACCTACAGAGAGCAGGGGGAGGGGAGAAGATGATGTCTGTGGGGTGCCACATGGCAGGAGGGCTGAGAGAAAAGGGGATGAAGGAAGGCTGTGTTGAGGATTCGGATTAGAGGGAATTGGGGATGGTGGGGTACAGTGGAAGGAGGAAGATGAAGGGAGTCAGGAGGAGGATCTCCTGAGAGCTGGTACTGGTATGAGGTAGGAGAGTGGAGGACTGGGAATGCAGAAAAGGGGGTGGAGGACCTCGCAATGGTGCTGTTGTCTAGGGAGAGCTGGGTATGTGATTTGGGTTAGCTGGGAGTGGGGAACACTAAGGGGAGAGGGACATGGAGAGTGAAGGGGTTGGAAAGTGGTTGCTCTAGGAAGCAGGAAGATTCTGTTGGGGGTGGGATGAGAAGTCAGATTTGGAGCACTCCACTGAGACTGCTTTTGCCAAAGTCTCTAATGACCTCTCCCTAGGCAAAGCTCAGAACCAGCACTCCATCCTCACCCTCCTTGACCTGTCAGCTGCCTTTGATACCACTGACCTGCTCATCTTCTTGAAATCTGATCTTCCCTTATCCTCTCCTGCTTCTCCTCCTTTGATCTCTCCTTCAGTGTGCCCTTGGACAATCCTCCTCATCCCCACTCCAACTTTCTGTGGGGATTACACAGGCTGTGTCCTTGGTCACTTCTCTTCTTCCTCTGTACCTTAGATCTGGGTAATCTTATCCACAAACAGAAATTCAGCAGCCACCTCTGTGGTGGCGACGTACAGATCTAACTCTGCTCCAGACCTGTCTCCTTCTCTCCAAACTGAAATCTCAGCCTCTCTCTGACATTTCCTCATCGATATTTAACCATCATCTCAAGTTTAACAGCTAAAATGGCCAAAACATAGCTCTTAATATTTCCCCAAAGCCATGCCACCTACCTCCTTTCTATATCACTGCAGACACCACCACCGTCTTTACTGTCACTCACATCTGTGCACCGCACATATGCTGCAACACATGCCTCTCTCTAGGTCCTCACATGCAGCCTATTTCTACATCTTGCATTTTCTTTCTGGCCTATCCATGCACAAAGCTAAAACTCTTTTCCAGGCTCTCATTGTCGCCTGTCTCAATTATTGCCACATTCTTTTCTCTCCCTTGACAAATGCAATCATACCCTGCTCATATCCATTCAGAAGTAAACATCCACAAATCTACTTCACTATCCTGAAATGTGTCTTCAGGAGAGAGGTTGAAAGAATTGGTCATGTTCAATCTTGCGAAAAGACTCTTAGACCTGTTGGGGACCTGGTAACAGTCTTCAGATATGTTAAGGGCTGCTGTACAGAGGATGGGAAACAATTGCTCCCTATGTTCACTGGGGTAGGAGAAGAAGTAATTGGCTTGATCTGCAGCAAGGGATGTTTAGGTTGGAGATTAGGAAACATTTTCTAACTATAAAGATAGATAAGTGCTGGAATAGGTTTCCAATATAGGTTGTGGAATTCCAGTCACTAGAGATGTTTAAGAACGGCTTAGACAAATACCTGTCCGCCATGTTCTATGCATACTTGGTCATGCCTCAGGGCTGGAGGATAGACTAATTGACATCTCAATGTCCTTTTTACCCATGTTTTTCTGTGATTTTATGATTCATTAACCTAGCCCTTTGCTTTGACCTTGTCTCCCTCTGGAGAATGGGGGATTTACTTAGTTTGTTGTAGTTTTTTAATGAAAAATATGCATGGATCAACTTCATGTCAATGAGCTTTGTTCTCCACTGGATGTGAGTTAATTCCTCATCTGTAATGGGGACATAATTGTTTTTGAAGTAACATAAGTCTGTCAAAATATATATATGCTGGTTCTCAGCTTCAGAACCAGGTGGGAGGAACACTAGCTGAGGTTCTGTAGTTAAAGATAACTGGATAAAAAAATCGGAGTTACATCATGGTCTGGGTCTACAATAGCTGGAGTTCTCAAACTGGGTGTTGTGACCCCTCTGAGGGTCACGAGGTTATTATGGGGGTGGTTACGAGCTGTCATCCCCAGTGCATACTGGTCAGGATGGCATGGCATGGGGGGGTCATCACTTTTGTGTGGGGGGGGTTGTCACAGCCTGAAATATTTTCAAAGGGGGGTCCCAGCAAAAAATGTATAAGAACCCCTCTACTATAGAATATCATATGAAGAAGAGGAGGTGGATGAGGAATTTCTAGAGCAAATAACAGAAATACCCAAAACACCGGTCCTGGTATTCAGGAGGGACTTTAACTCCCAAGACATCTGTTGGAAAAATAATACAACAAAACACAAAATGCCCACGTTTTTGGAGTGTGTTGGGGACAATCTTTTTTTGTTCCAGAGAGTGGCAGAAGTAATCAGGGGGACAGCCATTTCAGACTTCATTATGACCAAGAGGGAGGATTTGGCAGTGAATCCCAAGGTGGAAGGCAATTTGGATGAATGTGATCATGAAATGATGGATTATGTGATTCTAAGAAAATAAAGGAATGAGAGCAGCAGCAGAAAGTCTTGTAAGAGGCAGACTTCAACAAACTAAGAGAACTGATAGGTACAGTTTTATGGGAAAAAAATCTTAGGGAAAACTGTGCTCAGGAGACCTGGCAATTTGTCAAGGAGACAATACCAAAGGCATAACTTCAAACTAAGCTGATGTGAAGGAAAAAAGAAAGAATAGTAAGAGGCCAAGATAGTACCACAGGAGCTCTTGAATGACCTGAAAATCAAATTGGAATCCTACAAAATTGGAAACATGGACAAATTGCAATAGAGTAGTATAGAGGTAGAGCATATAGAGACAACTGAAGAAAGGGGAAGAACAGGGAAGAAAATTGGCAGCATGTGACCTCCTGAAGAAAGAGAACCTACATGCCCACCATGCAGATAGAGGTAAGGAATCGTTTTCAGGCTCTCTGCACAGGTACTACGACGAATAACGATTTGGTAGACTCATCTGAGGGAATGGATCAGAAGGAGATTCTGTTGATCAGAAGACAAGGGATGCATTGTCCTAGGGATGGGGGTTCCACGACCACCACTCCCAAGAGGAAGAGAAGGGTGATGGTGGTCGGGGACTCTCTCCTAAGCGGGACGGAGTCATCCATCTGCCATCTGGACCAGGAAACTAGAGATGTGTGCTGCTTGCCTGGAGCTAGGATTCAGGATGTGACAGAGAGACTGCCAAGACTCATCAAGTCCTCAGACCGCTACCCCTTCCTACTTCTCCATGTGGGCACCAACTACACTGCCAAGAATGATACTGACAGATCACTGCGGACTATGTGGCTCTGGGAAGAAGGATAAAGGAGTTTGAAGCACAAGTGGTGTTCTCATCCATTCTCCCTGTTGAAGGAAAAGGCCCAGGTAGGGACCGTCGCATTGCGGAAGTAAATGCGTGGTTACGCAGGTGGTGTCGGAGAGAGAGGGCTTTGGATTCTTCGATCATGGGATGTTGTTCCAGGAAGAAGGATTACTGGGAAAAGATGGGATTCACCTAATGAAGAGAGGGAAGAGTATCTTCGCAGACAGGCTGGCTAACCTAGTGAGGAGGGCTTTAAACTAGGTTCGATGGGGGACGGTGACCTAAGCCCAAAGGTAAGTGGGTAAATGGAACACCACAAGGAAGCAGAAGGAGGAGGATGCAGCAGGGGAGGCCTTCTGATTCATATTGAGAAAGTAGGGCAATCGGCTAGTTATCTCAAGTGCTTATACACAAATGCAAGAAGCCTGGGAAACAAGCAGGAGGAATTGGAAGTCCTGGCACAGTCAAGAAACTATGACATGACTCGAATAACTGAGACTTGGTGGAGTAACTCGCACGACTGGAGCACTGTCAGGAAGGACAGGCAGGGGCGAAAGGGTGGAGGAGTTGCACTGTATGTAAGAGAGCACTATGATTGCTCTGAGCTCCAGTATGAAACTGGAGATAAGCCAGTTGAGAGCCTCTGGGTTAAGCTTAGAAGCAAGAACAATAAGGGTGATGTCATGGTGGGTGTCTGTTATAGACCACCAGACCAGGAGGATGACGTAGATGAGGCTTTCTTCAGTCAACTAGGGAAAGTTTCCACTTCACAGGACCTGATTCTCATGGGGCACTTCAACCGTCCTGACATCTGCTGGAAGAGCAATACAGCAGAGCACAGAAAATTGAGGAAGTTTTTGAAGAGTGTTGCGGACAACTTCCTGGTGCGAGTGCTGGAGCAACCAACTAGGGGCTGTGCTCCTCTTGACCTGCTGCTCACAAACAGGGAAGATTTGGTAGGGGAAGTAGAAGTGGGTGGCAACCTAGGAAGCAGAGACCATGAGATGTTAGAGTTCAGGATCCTGACAAAAGGAAGAAAGGAGAATAGCAGGATACAGATCATGGATTTCAGAAAAGCAGACTTTGACTCCCTCAGGGAGCTGAGGGGCAAGAATGAGGGGGAAAGAAATCCAAGAGAGCTGGCTGTATTTTAAAGAGACCTTATTGAGGGCGCAGGAACAAACCATCCCGATGTGCAGAAAGAATAGCAAATATGGTAGGTGCCCAGCTTGGCTTAACAAAGAAATCTTTGGTGAACTTAAACACAAAAAAGAAGCTTACAAGAAGTGGAAGCTTGGTCAGATGACTAGGGAGGAGTATAAAAATAATGCTCGAACATGCAGGAATGAAACCAGGAAGGCCAAAGCACAATTGAAGTTGCAGCTGACAAGGGACGTGAAGGGGAACAAGAAGGGTTTCTACAGGTATGTTACGAACAAGAGGAAGATTAGGGAAAGTGTGGGCCCGTTAAAGAATGAGGGAGGCAACCTAGTGACAGAGGATGTGGAGAAAGCTGAGGTACTCAATGCCTTTTTTGCCTCTGTCTTCACAGACAAGGTCAATTCCCAGACTACTGCCCTGGGCAGCACAGAATGGGGAGGAGGTGAACATCCCTCAGTGCTGAAGGAACAGGATCAGGACTATTTAGAGTTATAGGACATACACATGTCCATGAGGCCAGATGCAATGCATCCAAAGGTGCTGAGGGAGTTGGCTGATGTGATTTCAGAACCATTGGCTATTATCTTTGAAAGCTTGTGGCAACTGGGGGAGGTCCCTGATGATTGGAAAAAGGCAAATATAGTGCGCATCTTCATGAAAGGGAAAACAGAGGATCCAGGGAACTACAGACCGGTCAGCCTCACCTCAATCCCTGGAAAAATCATGGAGCAGGTCCTCAAGGAATCCATCTTAAGGCACTTGGAAGAGTGGAAGGTGATGAGGAACAGTCAACACGGATTCACCAAGGGAAAGTCATGCCTGACCAACCTGATTGCTTTCTATGATGAGGTGACTGGCTCTGTGGATGTGGGGAAAGTGGTGGACGTGATGTACCTTGACTTTAGCAAAGCTTTTGATACAGTTTCCCACAGTATTCTTATCAGCAAATTAAAGAAGTATGGGTTGGATGAATGGACTATAAATTGGATAGAGAGTTGGCTAGATCATCAGGCTCAATGGGTGGTGATCAATGGCTCCATGTCTAGCTGGCAGCTGGTAACAAGCGGAGTGCCCCAGGGGTTTCTCTTGGGGCCGGTTTTGCTCAACGTCTTCATTAATGATCTGGAGGATAGGGTAGTTTGCACCCTCAGCAGGTTTGTATATGATACTAAGATAGGGGGAGTGGTAGATACCCTGGAAGGTAGGGATAGGATAGAGAGTGACCTAGATGAATTGGAGGATTGGTCCAAAAGAAACCTGATGAGGTTCAACAAAGACAAGTGCAGAGTCCTGCACTTAGGATTAAAGAATCCCATGCACAGCTACAGACTGGGGACCGACGGGCTAGGCAGCAGCTCTGCAGAAAAGGTCCTGGGGGTTACAGTGGACAAGAAGCTGGATATGAGTTAGCAGTGTCCCCTGGTTAAAAGAAGGCTAATAGCATATTGGGCTGCATTTGTAGGAGCATTGCTAGCAGATCGCGGGAAGTGATTATTCTCCGCTATTCAGCATTGGTGAGGCTGCATTTGGAGTATTGTGTCCAGTTTTGGGCTCCCCACTACAAAAAGGATGTGGACAAGTTGGAGAGAGTCCAGTGGAGGGTAAAAAATGATTAGGGGACTGGAGCACAAGAATTATGAACAGAGGCTAAGGGAACGAGGTTTGTTTTGTCTGCAAAAGAGAAGAATGAGGGGGGATTTGATAGCAGCCTTTAACTACTTGAAAGGGGGTTCCAGGAAGGATGGAGCTAGGCTGTTCTCAGTGGTAGTAGATGAGAGAACAAGGAGAAATGGTCTCAAGTTGCAGTGGAGTAGGTCTAGGTTGGATATTAGGAAAAAGTTTTTCCCTAGGAGGGTGGTGAAGCACTGGAATGGGTTACCTAGGTAGGTGGTGGAATCTCCATCTTTAGAGGTTTTTAAGCTGTGGCTTGACAAAGCTCTGGCTGGGATAATTTAGCTGAGGTTAGTCCTGCTTTGAGCAGGGGGTTGGACTAGATGACCTCCTGAGGTCTCTTCAAACTCTAATCTCCTATGATTCTGTGAATCACACTGGATTTTAAGTCCAATTCCTTAGGTCCTCAGTCATCACAGCTTTGTCGCTAGGAAAGTGCCCATAACAATGAAACTGGTAAATAATCACAATGCCCAGGCTTGACATCATCTGAAATACAGAATTCAAGCAGGAAACCTAGCTCCCAAAGCACCAGGGGAATTTGGGGCTTGTTATCTCTGCTTAGCCATGTGCAATAGCACAGAGACCATTTTAAAACTGTCTCCGCACACAACCGCGGAAAGGGAAAGGGTTCTGTAGTTCTAGCTTGATTTGAATGAGGATGGCTGGACCACAGGGCCATGTGCTGCCCTTTGCTAGAGAAACGAGTGGAGGATGGAACCAGGCTAAGAAAAATGTTTCCTGGAGTTATTAATTGCTCACCTGGCGTAGCAGCAGGATTGTGCAGCTGGAATGTCTTACGTGATGAGCTAGTGCGTTCCTGGTACGGTAGCAGAAGTCTCACATACCAGGATATGAAGTCTAGGTTTGTTTTCTGGCTTATAGAGGTCTGAGTTTTATTGCCTCAAAATTTCAGTAGAAACATTCAGACCCTAACTGTGTGTGGTGGGGGTTTCTTTGGTTTTGTTTTGGTGGTTTTCTCATTTTAAATGTTTTTGATTTTTTATGGGGAAATGTTTGTAGTAGGCCAAGGAAAAGTAAGAAAAGTTAAAAATCTGCATGGGAGTCTTGGAGTGCCAGGGCAGGAGAGGAGATTTTCTTGAGGCAGTTCAGGGCATTCATGAAAGGCTTTTGCTGCCGCACAGAGTGGTTTTGCAGTTTCATTTGTACAACGTCACAAGCACAGAAGTAAAGAACTCAAATAGCTTTCATCCCCATGTAGATTTGGATAGGTTTCCATGCCTTGTAGTACCTTATACCCTGCCCTCCCATATCTGGTCTTGTACACATTTGGTGTCATCAGCAATTTTGAAAAATGTGTACAATTTTTGCGTTGGATCATGTGTGGGGTGGTCATGCTGGGACATGGGAGGTTGCATGCAAGAGACAAAAAGAAATGAAAGGGAAAAGAAGAGAAAAAAGGTTATTCTCTCTTTCTCATAAGCAAAAATTACATTGCTGGGTCATCCTTTAAGCGTTTCTTCACACCAGGGAGAGCCCTTTTTGTGGCTAAATCTTGGAAAACTACAAACAATTCTGGAGCTGTTGAACAGGTGGGTGTGACTTAGAGTTGAACAAAGGTCATTGTGAGCACAACGCAGAGTACTAAGCATTATACATTCATGGCCACTTGCAGAGGAGAAGCACCTTCTAAGCCCTCTGTCATTTCAGCTGTTGTTTTCTGTGCACACTGAGGCAAATAGCTAAATTTGTGCAAGTCTTGCAGGAACTGGAAAATGTTGTGCATTGGAATGGTCCAGTGATGATTTGGAGCATCAAGTGGAACAATTGAAAGGTACTTACCAAGGCAGGCACCATGGCACAGCTGGCTAATGCACCTGTTTAGTAAACAGGAGATCCTGGGTTCAATTCCCAGTGGTGCCTTTTGTTTCCTCTGTTCATGTTTTCCAAAGTCTTGATAGGTGACAGAACAGACCTTTATTGGAAATCAAAGTAATTGCCTGTTCAGAAAAAGTCGACTTTGCACAGCAGTGTTGGAAACAATCAAAACACAAGCCTGAAGATGATGAAGAGGCTGCTGACAGCTTTTCTCATGCCACTGGAAGTTCAAGTCAGTTTACAGTTCTTAATCCACAGGCTGAATTCCCTCTCATCCTGGGACCAAATCTCCCCAGTTCCTAGTTTATGATTTCCAGATGATCTTCCAGGTGTTGAGATGGGGGAGGAGAGAGGCCAAGTGGTGGTGTCATGGAAACCTCATTTTATGGGGATCCAGGGCACTACTCTGAGGGCCAGAGTGTCACTCTCTGCCAAAGTCATTTTCCCACTAACAAGGGCCTCTCTGTGCACAGAGCTCCTGATAGCTGGATGTCTGTAGGCAGCAGAGATCTCTCTTTTGGCATCTCTTTCTCAGTGAACATCTGCTGTGGTTCTGGAAAGGACTTCCTAGTAACCAGGAGCTCCTGACTTGGCATGACTGTTTTTCCTTGCAGAGCCGAGTTTGTTTGTTGGGATCCCTTTTTAGTATCTCTTTCTCAGAAGCAAAAAAAGACCATTCAGTGTAAACCTTTCAGTGCTTCTTCACGAGAGAGAGAAAGAGAGAGAGAGAGAGAGAGAGAGAGCACCCCTTGCAGCAAAGACTTTAAAAGACATTAATGACAAGTCTGGAGCTGATGAACAAGTTGCTGTGACTCAGAGTTGAGCCTATCTTGCTACAACCGCAACGCAGAGTGCTCACCGCTGTACGATCATGGCTCCTGCAGTGAGAAGAGCACCTTAAAGCCCTCTGTCAGCTCAGCTGTGGTTTTCTGTGCACACAGAGCCAGACGGCTCGATCTCTGCAGATATTGCAAGGAATGAAAAATGTTTCTGCATTGGAATGTGCGGGTGCTGTCTGGGAGCATCAAGTGGAGCAGGTGCAGATGGTCCCTGAGGGCAGGCACCATGGCTAAGATGGCTAAGGCACCTCTTTAGTAAACAGGAGATCCTGGTCTGAAATCCCTGTGCTGTCTTGCTGTGTGCCTTTAATCTCCTCCACTCATAATTTCCCTGTGACTGCAGATAGGTCCATGACCACGAGGAGATGTGGTCTCCCACTGGACTGACAGGGAGGGAGGGCCACCCATTCCTCCATGTGGTGGAGACTGTGAGCAACGCCTGCCCCCTGAGACCGAGGGGACTGAAGTTGTTCCTTGCCCAGCACCAAGTGAGCCCCCCATGGACCTGGACAAGCTAGTGCAATGGTGGGCGAAAAGCCAGCAGCAGCAACACGCCGCTGAGCTGCAGCAGCAATTGCTACAACTACTTGGTGAGCAGCAGCAACAGCGTATCTGAGAGCTGAGCAGCAGTGGCAGCATGTCCAGCAGCTGGCCATGCTGCTGCCCGGCACCTCCGGCCCTACCAACCCAGCCATGGCAACTCCTATGCCCCTTCTCTTCACAAAGGGGGGATCCGAGGATGCTCCAGAGGCATCCTAATAACAGTTGTTTAAATCCTCATCCTATCCGTGTCCTTTCAGGGGAGAGAAGCCAGCTCCCCTCTCGCCAGTCTGTGCCATTGGTAAGGCTCTACTCATCCATCCCTCCCAGCTCTAACCAGTAGACTCCATTCCCCTCCCAGAGCCAGGAACAGAACCCAGGAGTCTGGAGCATTCACAAACCTCAGATATGCAATTTAAACACCATGTTCCCCCCAGTGCCTCAAATCTAACACCCAGAGCTGGCTCAGGGGAAGGACACCTAGAATGAGCTGGAGTGACCAGTGCTGGCCATCCATTGGGGCCACCATGAAAAGAGGTTTGTGGGGAGATCACTGAAGCCTCCCTCCCTGCAGTGATGTATGGGGAGTGGGATTTCAGAGAAGTGACAAAGGAGCCCTTCCCCCATCTTTTCCCTTCTGTTCCAATGGAGACATCCACTCTACCCAGTTGGCCCCACACCTCCGCACATACCCACTGGAATGGTGGTTCCAACCTGAAAATATCCAGGCAAGTAAGGAACCCAGGCATCTGGGCAGCCAGAGACGTGTCATCGTGTCTCAAAGGAACGGATGACAGGGACTTCAGGAGGGAACTGGCCATGGAGAGGATGAGAAATGAAGCCAAGCCGCTGCCAGAGTGTCTTCAACTGGTAGACTAGTGTCAATGGGACCTAGGCACAACCTCTGCTCTAACCACTAGACCCCATACTTCTCACAGAGCTGGGGGTAGATCCCAGGAGTCCTGGCACCCACCAGATCCCACTCCAACCAAACAGGCCCCCTTCCCTAACCTGCAGAGAGATCCCAGGAGTACTGGCCGTACTGTCCCTTACTCAGCCCTGCATCTCTAGCTGATGCCATAGGGCAGCATTGCTTCTGTGAGTGCTCTGTGGGTCAGGGCATTGCCCAGAGCTGCTGTCTGTTCTCTGACTGCCCCAGCTGTGTTTCCCTTGGCTCAGATTCCTTCAGAGAATGGGGAAGATACTGAGACTGAAAGGCCCTCTCCTCCCCAGGCACCAGGTGACACGTGGATTCTGCAGGCTCACCTCCACCTGCATTGACTCTGGTAGAACGCAGATCAGATTCTGGCCCTGAGCCCAGCCTCTGCCCTGGAGTGGCTCTGCGTGAGCTGAGATCCAAATCTACACCCGACACGCTTGGGTTTGGGTGTTAATTATTCATCCCAGTTGACATTTTTCAAACTCTGTGTCTCTGTGTGTGTCTGTTTGTGCATGTGTGTGTGAGAACGTGTTTGTGTGTGTATGCATGTAAATTTCCCTTTTCCTTCTCTCACAAAACAGAATTGTTTAAAAAAATGTCTCCAGCATGTCCTACCCTCCCCCCCATTTCCAGTCAGGGTTGAACCTGGCCAGTTGCCTTCAACCCATGGCAAGTTTCCTGCAGACTCGGTGGTTTTGGTCTCCAGAATTAGCAAAAAGTCCCAAGAAATGTGGCCTTCTTGAACCACTATTGGGAGGTTGAGTGGGGGAGGAGTTGTTACACTGGAAGTGTATAACTGGAGCTGTCAACCAGTGCTTTGATCCACAGAGAATTGTCCAGACGCTTGTGGCCCTGCTAATCAGAGGGCAGCGGGTGCAGGGGTCTCCCTTTCTCCCACTCCAAGTTTTCTCAACTCCCCCCAGATCACAAGGCTTCTGCTAGGCCCAGGCACTGAAAATGGGAAAAGCCCCTGGTAATGGAGCAAGGTGCAACGGGGGGGTGGGGTTGCACAGAGCTCCTAGCAATAGGAGATGGCAGGGGGCACCCAGGGAGCATGGGGGAAGAAATGGAGGGATGTCAGTAGCCCCTGAAAACCCACCCACCCCAGCTCAGAGCACTGCTTCTAACATGGAGAACGGGGTTGTTCTGAAGGTGGCTTGGTATTGAAGGACTGGAACTATGCTGCCGTTCCTGGGATTATTTCCCAATTCTTTGCACTGAAAAACACTGAGCTGCAGAAAACGTGCCCTGGGGCAAAGGCAGTGGCCATGATCAAACACTGATGGGAAATAGGAGGGACACGTTTGAGATGTTTCCAGAACAAGTTTGTTTTCTGGGAGGAAAAGAGGGAAATTCTCTCTCTGTCTCTCTCACACACACACAAACACACAGTCTGAAAAATTTCTAACGCGTCTAAAAATTAACGCCCAAATCGAGGCGCGTCAGTATTGGGGGTGGATTCAGATCTCAGTTCACCCAGAGCCACTCCAGGACAGGGTCTGGATTTAGGGCCAGAATCTGATCTCAATTGCCCCAGCATCAATCTGGAGTCACTCCAGAAACTTGGCCCTCTCAATCCAGGCGGGGCTGAGCCCAGAGAATCCAGGTGTGACCTGATGACTGGGGAAGAGTGCAAAAGGAGACAAATGGTCTTAGATAGGAAGAACACAGATTTTCTTCTTCTTGTTTCAATTCATCAAAATCATATCCCTGAGAAGCTGCAGCAGGTGAGCAGCTCAATCCCCCAGCCAGTCAGTGAGCTGCACAAGATAGTTCTGCTCCACAGAGACTAATGCCTATCGTGCTCCTCTCCCTCCCCAACGGGGATTTTAACGTTTAGAAAGGAGGGTTCAGGCAGCAAAGATTGAGGGGTGTCTGGGTAGCCAGGCTCAGGGGGCCAAAGATCAGAGGATGGACAGGACTGTAGCCTCTGTTAGACGGATGCTGAGGTGGGGGTGTCTTGTGGAGGAGAAAGAATTGTAGATTTTCAGATTTTGACCTGCACTGTGGAGAGGAGATAATAAGTGAAAGCGACATCTTCAGAGTCCTCAACTTTTCAATATCCCCCGGGCTGGAATTATATATTGCACAGGGCAAAATGAGTTTGTAAAAGACCTTTGATTAATGAAACCCTTGTGTTGCTCTTCACCTAATCTGACTTGTTATAATTTGACTTCTAATCACTTCAAATACTTCTGTAACACAGAAATTGGTTTGTTTCTTTTACCGAAAGTGGTGTGTTGATTAGAGTGTGTTGGACACTCCACTTGGAATAACAAGGCTGGTGCGTATCAGTTTCTTTGTTTAATTGACAAACTTATATGAGCTTAAACTGTTCAGTGGGCATAACTGAAGATGGAGGTATCTCGGGTTGCATGTGGAACTGGGGGTAATGGCTGGGACATTCTGTTGCATAATCCAAAGAGTGGTTGTGTAGAATCACTCCTTCACTTAACTGGGAGCAGCTCACATGCTGGAGGTTGTGAGTGAACAGCCCAGGAGTGGGGTTTCTCGAAGCAGAGCAGAGAAGAAAGGGCTCTGGGAGTGGAGGATTGGGGTGATGCAGCCATACTGCAATCCCGATCGCACCAGGAGAAGGTCACAGACAGGGAGGCTTAAGTATCAGGGTATTGGGGTGTAGCAGGTGGCTGGGCAGTTCAGCTGTGTAGCTGCAGAGAGTAAGTAGCAAGAAGGCACAGGACAGAGAAGAAGTAGAAATCCTGCTGATGGGTAGTGGCCGGAATGAAAAGAGGGAGGTTTCCTATGATGTTTTTGCCCAATTTTGTTTGTCTGGTTCCTCTTGTGATGTAATCAGTTAGAGCAGCTTAACACCTGTCTGACTAGTTAATTTGGCAGAACATCGAGCTCTTAATGTGAGGGTCTAGGGTTCAAGCCCCTAGTGACGCATTTGCCTTGTGCGCCAGCACCCCAGTGAATCCTGTAATTGTTCAGATTCCCAAATGCCATGGCCATTTCCTGGAAAGGTCCCTTTTCACCTGGTGAGTCCTTAAGCAGAGGGATCGAAGCCACTTCAACATGGGTGGAAACAGAAAACACAGTCTCTGCCTCCAGGCAAATGCTGTGGGTGTAGGTGCTGAGAAAGAAATAGGGGAGAGGGAAGAAATGGGAGAAGTAGAGCAGGGGAGGGAGAGCGAGTCTCAAGAGAGGAAGAAGAAAGGACTTCCCTGTGCCAGCCTGCCAGCTGCATAGCATATGTGCACAGAAAAACTAAAGGCTGTTGGTCCTATGGTGTAATGGGCAGCACTCAGGACTTTGAATCCTGCAATCTGAGTTCAAGTCTCCATGGGACCTCATGGTGCTGCTTTGCTTTATGTTGAAAACATGGTGCCCAGGTTTCCAAGAACCCCCTTTGTACAAGTGTCTGTTTTTTACCTCCTGCTGTGTTATTCAGGCCCTCTGCAGCCAGGTCTTTGGTCCAGCTGGCTTGCTGGGTGTTAGAATATAGCTATTTAGACCTGCCTGTAATTGCTCATGATTGTTTATGGATATTCTTGTCACTTAGCTAGTTATAAGAATGTAGAAACAAAGAATCAAAATCACAGCCTACCTGTCTTTGGGCCTTCTCTCACTGTGACAGTCTGAGGCTTTGTAGTTTGGCTAAGCAAAACCAAAAGCAGCAGGGACAATCATAAACTGGGAAGCATGTGGTCACATCCACACATCACAAACCAATGACACTAAAACAAGGTAATACCAGGCTGTTTAGAAGGTGATATAGTCTAATGCATCCAGATAAAGAAAAGACCCAAGAATGCTTAAAAAA